>BQKN01067268.1:0-18435 GCA_022839385.1 Asparagus kiusianus
CTCAATATATACTTCAGATATCTATATTGAAGTGTCTGAGGGAACTCCAGAGGACAACCAACTTATTAAAGTCACACTCTTTCTATGGCCTAAATAAAACACACTCATGCGGTCTCTTTAAGAAAATCGAAAGCCTTGATCTTCGTAGTTGTTGTGGATTTTCTTTCTTGAGAACTTCGACATTGGTCCCTATATATAGCAAATCATTCAGTAGGCATGAGAATAAAACGCCTAGACACTTTTGCTTGTACTGATTTAAGAATAGACCGTTTTTCATGTACCAGCTATCAAATACTACTCTAATGCAGTCCATGTACAGGAAACAAGAAGGCATTAAGGTTCGAGGACTGAACCTATCCATGTTTATAGATCAGGTGGAAGAAAAAGAATCCTGCGTGCCTTTAGTTTTCACCATCCTTTTCTCTATTATGTGTCTCTGAGGCTGTGAGTCCTTTTATTTTGACATTTTTGTGGAGATGCATGTCAAGCCACATAATTCTTTGTACCCAAAAACCTTATCGTGGAATTTTAATTATGTGTGTTTAGGCTCTCACATGTGATTTTGATTGGAACTGTAAGTTCTGAGCTTGTTGAGCTTATTTGATCCCCTCATAATTTCAATATACCCCCCTAACGGTGTGACGAGGGTTTTATGATAATAATGTTAGAAGTTTTGGGGTGTTTCTGAAAATAATATTGTAAGTTAGAAGGTTATGTGGAATGGGGTTACTGTGGGGGTTTTTTTTAGTTCTGCTCAATTCACCCTATCCCCTTTAAGTTCTTAAGTCCTCTCATTTTGTTTTAATTTTGCCCTAATTCTCCGCCTTCACCTACTTATTTTACTCATTTTGAAACTTCTGCTATTTGTGGGAGTGCTATTTTGCAAGCTTCCGGTTTGTTTAGTATGGTCTTAGAGTAAGCAGATGTGCTACTCAAAATAATAGAAGAACATGTTGCTTGTGACAGTTGATTCAATTATGCAAATCACTATATTATAGCAATTCCATTTCTTATGCCTTTCTTATGGTAAGCTGATGCCCTGATATTGTGAGACTTACATGAAGTTTCTGTCTAGGTGCCCGACGCTTGACAAGTATTTGGATTTGCAGCTGCAGCTGATTACTTCATCGGCCAGACAATCTGCAGTTAGTAGACCGCCAAGGTTTATATTCTTCCTTCGCTCTATGCTTTGAATCTCTATGTTGTGACCCAATTATTTATAGTGATTTCAATGACATTTTCATTTACTTTGGAATGTTTGTATTATAAGCATATAGTGGATATTAAAAAATTTAGATACTAAAAATAATGAATGAGGGGATGGAGAGAACTGGAGGTGACGATGTGCGGCATTAGATAGAGACAGTGGAGGAAGCTGAAGATGAGGTGAATAAGCTTTGGCTATAACCAAGTTAGTCAAGAATCCTGATGATGCTGCGGAAGGGAGCAACGGCAATGGGGCTTGCCGATGCATTTGACAACCCCAAGTGGGGAGAGCTTGCATTCCCCATTCAGGTTGCTTCGTCTGGGCTCCTTCCTGTAATTCATTCATATGCACCATGCATCTTATCTAATTTGAACATAATTAAAGAATGAATAAGCGATGAAGTACAAGCAAGAAGATGGATGTAAATGATGACGGCTAGACATATTTTGAATACATATTCATTCATAGGCACCATGCATCTTATTTAATTTGATCATAATTAAAGAATGAATCAGTGATGAAGTACAAGCAAGAAGATGGATGTAAAGGATGACGGCTAGACATATTTTGAATAGATGGAAAGTGCTGGAAATGATGGTATTTTGAGTAACAATAGTATGAGATTTCAAATTAACTAAAACATAGATTTTGTCAGGTGCAGGAGCAGTGCATTGTATTTACTTAATTTTAGGAGTATGGATTGAAGCTTTGGTTCACCAAATTATTTCCTGAATCTTTGTAGATGACTTTCACAGAAGTAGATAAGCCACTTAGCTTGCCATGAAGGAAGTCAATAAGTTGAGCAAATTCCTAATTCTACTCAATATAAAACGTTAGCAATAAACATTATAACAAAAACAACTTCAGATAAAAATGCGACGCAAGGCCAAAAACTAATAGACCTTGAAGCCAAAAAAAATTCTGAGTATCTAACAGAAGTACCTCATCAATAGGAAAGAAAACTGGGTATTAAGCACTCCAAACGTGAGACTGCATTGGTGCTGCTGCTAAGGAGGAAGGATTAGCAGCAAGCTGAGAAGTAACCTAAAATAGCAAACAAAATTAGATCTCAGCACAGCTAAATTATAGACAAACATCCGTGTACTAAAAACTAACAATCTGACTGAAAGAGTTTGTTTATTTTAAAATAGGGAGACTCACAAACTGTGATTAGCCAGCTAATCTAATCAAAGAGGTGACAGGACATGATTTGTGCATCTTGAGATGTTTAAGAGTTGACAAAAGCAACATCAGTTAATGTATTTTATGTTAGGATTATAAGTAACCTCTCAACCTTATGAAGTGCTACTAAGAATGTGCGTGGAAATTGGAACGAGTAGTCTGAAAGAACAGTTCAATAATAAATATTTTAAAACATAAAGGGAGTTATATAGGCCATAATAAGCTCTGACATATAATGTAACTACCATAACTTTCGTATTGCCCCAGAAATACCCTTTTTGACTGGATATTTAAGGTTATAATTGGATTCTAAATCTATCTCGATTTTTAAGAATGTGATTTATCTGCTTGGTTTGCATATGTCACTACTTCATGTTTTGGCTTTTTTATGTTGTGATTATGATCTAAGTTTTTGTCATTTTCCAATTGTATAGTCAGCTCAAGATGTGTTCTTTAGAACTTATCAGCTATCAAAACATAAAGCACCTCCTTACCCTTATGATAGTTATGCTAACGAAGCTTTGTCCGAATCTGTATCATACAATATTAGATAACCCCAAGTTTCATAGAATGTGTTAGAAACAGTAAATATACAAAAGGCTACGCAGTACTGTCGCGAAATCAACTAAAGTATATATATTTTTTCAAATTTCCCATTCACTTCTCCAACAAATTAAAACGTAAACATATAAGAGATAAGTTGAAAAATTAAAGCATGCAATGGTAAATCTATCCCACATTCATAACACAAATCATTTATTAGCTAGATATTGTCATATTAATCCCTTAAGTTTCTCTTATGGGTCTATCAAAAATTGATTGATCTGTATTAAACTCTGAAGTGCAAAACAGTCAGCTCCAATCAGGTTAAGACAACACCTGAACCTAACCAGACTAATATCTGACCATACTCAATGTTCTCCATTATTAATTACAAAGCATATGATTGCATTATCAAACTCTCTCTTAACCAGACCTACACCATTTAACAAAAAAAAATATGCATTAATACCTGCTTCCTAAAGACAGCTTCCTATTCGAGCATTGTCCTCTTTAACATCTCTTTATCATATCCTGAATCTGAATATTCTTGAAGTGGCCCTGCCATGAAATTATTGTAAAGATGCTTCTCAAGTGCCCTGTCCTCATAATACGCAGACCAGCTACTACGTAGATCCTCATTCAGATCCCTCATTGAAGAATATCCTGGCAGGTAGCTTTCACACTGCATTTTAGTTCCCATTCCTACAAAACTCCCAAAAGAAAACTTCAGATGAATTCATGTATAAATCTTACCACAAATGTATTTACAGATGATAACCAAGTAGTTACTAGGTGTAATCAAACCCAGCAGATTTAACAACATTTAGGAAATTCGTTAGTAACATTCGCATAAGAGAGAATATTCCAACAAAGTGGTCTCATCTTCCCGGAACAAGAAAAAGATACAAGCTGTAACGTTACAACCTATTACCAAAATTAGAAATTTAAAGTAAAGAAGTCAAGATGGAGTAAAACTTAAATAATAATGTAGAACGGTACAAAATACAGTTTTTAGGTTTTCTTTCTTTTTTATTTTTGGTTCAGGAAAATGAAATTGGTTGTTATACAAAAGCAATTGACTGAACTAATATTTGATCAGAATACCATCTTGGCACTTTGAACACACTTAATGTTATACAACGGTGTGCTACTCTTGATACATTGCTCTCCTTTTCATGGATGAAAAGACATTTTCTTTTTTTAAACCCAATAAGAACCACATTAAAATCTCATAAGAATGGTAAATGAAGTAAAAATATGATAAACCTTGTTTGTTCTTTTGTGTTAATATTCCTTTTAACATGAGAACCAGTGCAAGTAACTCTTTTCAGTCCTAACAAGCCATTTAACTGTTACTTGAGAAAGCTCAAGATTTCATACAGCCGAACATGTACCACATACCCAGGTTAAATGAAGAAAATAAGTTTCAGCAGATCATAATTGTCTACAGGGCTGGAATAGATGATATCAGATTTAGATCCACAATTCTTCATGACATGGTCCGACTTGAAGCTGTACAACCCAAATGATTAATAAAAAATGATAGAGAATACATGGTTCAGAAGAATTCTCATACACACAAATTATGTTAGGTAAATATCTAGCAGTCTTCCAAAGATTTGTCCATTTCCATACACATAGGATAACATGGAGTTGTAAATTGCAATTAAAGGAATAGTTCTCAAATAGATGACGAACTATATACTCCTCTACATTTATGGTTTTGTAGGCTCATATCACGGTAGATGTCAGCTTAAATTCTCCACAATGACATATTGGGTAAAACTTCATTGCTCAACAAGGCAAGATAACCATAAGTCCTTGTATTAAAATACAAAATGGTCTCATTTGAACTTTAAAGTTGTTCATTTACGCAGAGTTCATCGAAACTAAATAAATAGAAAGTAGACTTCCACTGTCTCAGAGTATGATGTTGGAGAAACCATGCCAACCAAGATTCAACTCAGTGGTATTGCCACAGGATTCGATCATCAACACTTATCTAAAACATCCTAAAGTTTCTTGCAAGCTGACTTTCCGAGAATCACAGTAAATCTTGAGAATGAAATATGGCTACCTTTGCAAGAGCAGGAAGCTAGAAATTGGAAATTCTTACATGATAAATTCCTTACCAAATCTGTAAATGATTAGGGTATTAAATGTATATCCACTTCATGATCAGTAACCAAGAAGGCACTGTCGTGTTTTTTCTATGTAACATACAAAAAGGTACAAGATAGTAATTTTCCATGTGAATAAGTGAAAATGTAAGCTTATTTGATGAATGTGTCACTGCATAGAAGCAATGATTTTGTCATGAGAGTTGTGGGATATACCTTTTTCCTCCTAAAACTCTGCCACATGTTGATTGTTCTGTTTGCAGCAGGAGGCCTAGGATGTATTGAGAGGTGTTTCTTCTTTCCAACCATTTAAAATGTTCCCCTTACCATATTTAGACTTAGGTGTCTGATAGCATACTTATATCATCAACACAAATTGCTTCAATGTCCCTGGACACTGATAAAAATTCTAGACTCCAGGCCCCCACTCTATCATCCTTTACCATGAAGGAACTCAAAATACCAATACCAATCTAAACCTCATAGAACACAGCTTGTCTAAATAATTTCTTGGCAGTAAAACCAAGACTCATGAGAAATCACATAACATATCAATCCTTAAACCAGAAGAAGATGACATTTCCTCCAGAAAACAGAAAAAGGACAAGGCAACACATCTATCGTAAGATAACAAAGTTCGTAACTCTTCCACACTTCAAAATTCTACAACCCATCCTTGCAGCTGCACCCTCCAGATTTGTATTTCAACTTAATCAAAATCAATTTCTTGCAAATACAAAGTTCTATGAATATTTCTCTTGAAATACCCATTAGACACAAAATTGTAGATACATGTTCCCTATTCCTAGGTGGACTTCAGGGCCAAACTTGTCATTGCCATCATCATCATCATCATCCAAAATGTATCTCATCCAAATAGGGATTATGGGATGATGATTAAGCACCAACACAAAATGGGAGAGACTACCCCAAAGAATTCTTAATAAAAAAGGTAACTTAATAAATTAAAATTTAAATATTTTTAAAATTATATGCAGGGCTCTTTCAAAAGACAAGATCAAGACTAATGATGCTCCGTCAAGGCTATTTAAAAATGCAGCGAAAATGAATATTGTTGAAATTATGCAAGCTTCACAAGAATCATCAAAGGTATGATATTAAAAATCCTACTATAAAATATTAATGAATCAAGAACTTCAGTTTCAAAACAAGCTGATATAAATAGATCTTCTTTCATTGATGTTTCAAATACATTTACAATTATTACTTTTACATTAATTTTTAAAGAATTCATTTTTTACTATATTTTTTTCAATTATTTTATAATTTCTTATTTTATTTACTAAATATATGTAAACTACGATTATAACTAAATTTTTACAAATCTACAAGCACAATATGGTAGCTTTACTGGAAAAATAAGTAATATCTTAAATAGACATGAGGCTTGGTACTACTCATGCAAAGGCTGCAATAAAAAGGTAGACAAAACTATTTATGACAAATATCAAAATTGTCAAAAAAACAATGAAGACAGTATACCGAGGTAAAGTACTATCAATTACTCATAAAAGAAAAATATAAAGATTAAATATAAAAATATTATCTGATGCATAATGATAATACAAAATGTAAGTATGTTGTTAAAATCATAGTGGAAGATGAAACAGATAATGCAAGAGTCACACTTTTTGATGCAGCAGAAACTTTGATAGGATGCAACACTCAAAAATTCATGGATGATATAAAAGAGGTAACTTCTTACTTTATTATATTTTATACATATAAAACAATATGTTTCATGTATAACATTTTAATTTCTTCCTCATTAAAACAGAAAAAATCCGAGTTCATTCTTTCAAAGGTTTGTTCTCAACATCGGAAAGACATACAAGTTCCTTGTAAAGTTAGATGAGAGCTCAAAGGATGAACGTGCACAAGGAAAGATAACATCACAAAAAATCCAAATCCAAGAAGGCATCACAATCAACATTGATGATGCTGATTCAGTTCTCGAATTACCAAAAAAGAAGATAAAGGTGGAGAAGGATTGATCAAGGGCCCACAAAAATTAAACATGAATGTTTTTTAATTTTAATTACATTTACAAATTGGTTGAATGATTTTAAATGAGCTTTTAAGATTATGAATTGATGAATTTAATTTGTTAGGACAATTTATGATTTATACGCATATGGTCATATAGTTGTTTGATAACTATTGCATGCTTTGATTGTTATTGCAGTTATTAACTTAAATTAAACATTTAATTATGTGAATCTAAATACATATTCAGAGAATAGTTCACTTTATTACTTTAAATTTGCATCTCAAATATTTTTAACTTATCTATACTACACACAAATTATTGTTGATGAGTCCTTTGCAAGAAAAATGATGACCAAGCACAACTTCCTGAACCTGTTGAGAGGAAACAATAGCTTTCTATAGAGAATGCAGCTAATTTTACAAAAAAATTTATTCTAATTAATTTCTTTTAGTAGCCCAAATTTATTTGTATCTGTTTTATGACAAGGCCAGGTTCTCAGTGTTTTTAAAAGAATAATCAATGAAGATTGCCTACTACTAGGTTTCATACCAAAAGATGAACGTCCGGATTGGATGATATTACAACTCCTTCCTATTCAACCACCTACTGTAAGACCATATGAGGGATAACCTGTATATCGTTACAAAATCATTGCATTACATTTCTTTTTCCTTTTTACTACGAACTATTCATGCTTGAAGAAATATATCTTAATCACGAAATTTTTGTCCAAACTATTCATGTACATGAAATTCCATTCGCCAACCCCTTTTCTTGGCTTTATTTCTATTGTATAAATTCAACTATAATGTTACTGGAACACCTGTCGTTCGACTTGGTTTGCATGATTTGATCAAGATTGTGTTTCAGAACACTGAAAACACAATGCAATCTTGGCATCTTGATGGATATAGTTTATGGGTTGTTGGGTAAGTCATTTTGTTCCTCTTATCTTTTTTTTTAACTTGACAAAGTGATGTGGCAGAGGATCAGTCTACTTGGACATGTTCTCAAGCTTGGATACAACTTCAATTATACGGAATGTTTCCATGGATAGTTTTTGGTTGTAATATAAGGAATTACATTTAACAAACCATAAATATTCAAAGATAACATGGAAGAAAAAGTTAGATAACTACAATAATAAATGAAAGTAGTCAAATATTTTATCAAAGAGGGAATCCAATTGGTCATACTTCAGCTTTATGTAATCTTTGGTTAATTGCACATAGACCCTGAAGTATCCTCATTTCACACTTAATATCCCTGTAGTTTCATTGTTGTGGGTGAAAACCCCCAGGTTTAATTTTTTCGACTACTTTACCCTGTGTGAAATTCTGCAAATCTTGCCATTGGGTGAAATTACTGACTCTGAGGTAAAAGAGTACCAAAAAATTGTTTTCCTTTTTTTTGGTTCATTAGGTTTTTTTTTGGAGGGTGGGGGTTGGGGGGTGGGAGGGGTGTTCTATCTCCAACAATGAAACTACACGGGTGGTAATTGCAAGACAGGGATAACGCATGTGGTCTATCTGTACTTAATTAGCAAGGAAAGAGTTTGATTGGATATCCATAAAATTGTACCTTCAGTAACCAAAAAATTAAAAAAAAATTAAGACCAGCCTTTTCTTCTCCATCACATTAATGAAACACAGAGTGATGTATTTAGAGTAGGCAAACAAATTTCACTGAGTTATATACTGACCTAATATTCTAAATATAATATAGTAGAATGTTATTTGATAGTTAAGCAGCCCTCATCAAGTCGAATATTTTCCACTATTAAACAATTGTATAGTGCTCTGTTGAATGCTTCTGCATAATATACATAAAACTAAGATCAATTTAACATATTTAAAGCATATTTACTTCGTCTAAGGCAACAAGAGAAATTTTTATGCAAAAGTTATTCAAGATCATACCTTTCTCCTCTCAATCATCAAGATTTGGATGTTCTCAAAGTTGGCTCTCAATGGAGAAGATATGCAGACAAGTTGTGATACATACAATGGCAAGCCATTTGATGAATGAAAAATATTGTAGACTTATCTATTTAATACTGGAACTATGATATTTTTACAAAATCATAACTTTCTATATTATATTTAAATCAATTTTTTTAAGTTTATAACATATTGATTATTTATATCTTTGTGTCCATACAAAATCTTAACTTTCTGTTTTAAAATTAAATCATACTTGTAGTACGTATTTATAGTTCCATTTGTTGGTTATGCTGTTGTTTTTAGGCCCTCTTGGTCAGGGTATTGCAAATGCTGTTGGATTGACGCTTGCAGAGAAACACTTAGCTGCGCGATTCAATAAGCCCGATAATGAAATTATCGACATTATACGTATGTACCTACTGAACTTCATCATATAAAACGTTGTTATCCAATTCAGTTTCGTGTTTAGTAGACTTACGGGGATCAGGTACTTTATGTATACTATACTTGGGGATGGTTGTCAAATGAAGGGTGTTTCAAATGAAGCTTGTTCTCTAGCCTGGTACTGAGGTCTAGGTAAATTGATTGCAATGATGACAACCACATCTCCATCGACGGAGACACAAAGATTGCGTTCACCAAAAATGTGACTGCACGATTTAAATCCCTTAGGTGGCATACTATCTGGGTTAAGAATGGGAATACTGGCTATGATGAGATCCGGGCTGCAATCAGAGAGGCAAAGGCTGTTAAGGATAGGCCAACCTTAATCAAGGTTCCCATTTTTCTTTTAACCTCTTTCTTGTCTGTATCTAAAGATGTGTTAGCATGTAATTTACAAAGGGATGGGTTTTATGTAGGTAACAACCACCATTGGTTATGGATCACCAAACAAGGCAAATTCTTACAGCGTGCATGGGAGTGCTTTGGGTGCTAAAGAAGTTGACGCAACAAGATTGAACCTCGCATGGGCTCATGAACCCTTCCATGTGCCTGAAGAAGTGAAGAGGTGTGCAATTTCTCACAAATTATTTTAGTCTGCCCAGCTACTTCATCCAATCTTTTCATAGGTAACACGTTAATTTTCCTCTTCTATAGTCATTGGAGCCGCCATATACCGGAGGGCGCTGCGCTCGAGACTCAATGAAATGCCAATTTTGCTAAATATGAGAAGTACGAGGAGGAAGCTGCAGAGTTGAAAATAATCATCTCTGGGGAATTGCCTGCAGGATGGGAGAAGGCTCTTCCGGTATATATCTAAACTATATTTAAATTTCTTCTATCGTTCTGTCACATATAAAATCATCATTCAAGTCATTAATTCAGCTATGGGCTTAAGTACTTGGAACTTGAAGCATTCATTTAATATGAAAATTCTTTGGAGATGGTTATAGAAAACCAGGCTAAATTATTCCACTTGAACCTGCAAATCTCTCTAATTAAGGTTCATATTTAACCAAGAAAAGGTGGTGATGTTAATGTTAAATTAAGTAGTAGGTTAAGTATTGGGTATTGGGTTAATGAAACGTTACCCATTAACCTTAACCCTATTGTATGGCTATATATATCTCTCTTATGATCTCAATAAAGATTGATTAGGGTTTTATCTATTTCTACATGGTATCAGAGCTCTCTAGCCCTAACCCTAGCCGCCGCCCTCATCTCCCAAAACCCTAACCGCCCGCTGCCCCCCTGCTGCAGCCGCACCCCCGCCTCCCCCCCGGCGGCCCCTGGCGGCGGAACCCCCTCCTTCCCCCTGTCGCACCCACTGCTGCCGCACCCCCCCTGCTGCACCGCCCGCTGCCCCCCCTGCACCGCCCGCTACCCCCCTGCACCCCCCTGCACCGCCCTGCACCCCCCTGCACCGCCCGCTACCCCCTACACCGCCCGCTGCCCCCCTACACCCCCCGCTACCCCCTCCTCCTTTGCAAAGTCCACCACGGAACCCCCCCATCCTGTCGACCCTCGAGTTGGCATGGATTCCCTCGACTCAGTCCTCGAACTGATGACAGGAAGAGTTTATATCTCACATCGATAAGATATATAACTGTTTTTGGTTCTTGTTTCCTCTGAGAAACGAGAATTTGTTTGAGATCCTACTCTTGTTGTGCAGCAGAGGTGCTGCCGAAATTTTCACTGCACACAACAAGGGTTGGAAGAGAAGGTTTGACTGGAGCCTTTGTGCAAACAGAAGCCACGGCTCTCTCCCAAATCAGGCTGACATTTCATTATCCTGCTCCGGATCTCTACTACTGACTACTATCTGTCTACCTTTGTTGAAATATGACTACTACTTCGATGTCTGATATCTCATCATCTACTACTCCTGTTGTTGCTGGAGAAACTTCTGCGCCAAAAGTAGTCATGGGGACTACAATTAAGTTGAATGGTACTAATTATCTGCTCTGGGCACAAGCTTTCCGGATCTTCATTGGCGCTCAGAGCAAACTGCCTCATCTTCTGGCATCTCCACCACCACCCTCTGATCCCACCTACAACTCATGGCTCTCATCTGATTACTGTGTTATGACTTGGCTTCTCAACAGTATGGAAGCACAAATCAGTAGCAGTGTTATGTTTTTAACCACTGCAAAGGAAATGTGGGACAGCCTAAAGATTATGTACGGGAATGAGAAGAATATTTCCCGTGTTTTTGAGATTTATGAGCGACTATTTGCGATCAAACAGGGCGATAAGACAGTTCCTGAGTTCTTTGGTGAGTTGAAGGGACTGATAGACGAACTAGAAATGCATCAGCCTGCAGTAGCTGATGCGGCGACATTGTTGGGGTATCGCCGCGATCTGGCTGTCTCCAAGTTTCTTTCTGGACTGCACCCTAATTTACAGTCTCAGGTACGGGGACAAATATTGGGTGGCGATACGATTCCCTCACTGACTGCTACATTCTCCAGAGTCATGCAGGTCTCTACTGGTGTTACTTCTGCTACTACTGCACCTTCTCCACATTCAGTGGATCAATCTGCCATGTTCTCTAGTCGAGGCAGAGGCCGCGGTCGTGGTCGTGGTCGTGGTCGTGAGTCTGTGGGAGGACGTGGCTCCTTTAGTGGGCGACATGGTGATTCTGATAGGGGTTCACGTCAGTGTAGTCACTGTGGGAGGACCAATCATATTTCTGAGAAGTGCTGGGAGAAGTTTGGCCGTCCTCAATGGGCCCAAGTAGCCGATGCCGAGTCGACTCATTCACCTGTTTCTACTACTACTCCTAATAATCTAGCTGCTACTATTCCTACTGTTCAGATCTCTCAGGCAGATTATGAGAGGTTACGCCAGCTAGAGCTCTCTCAAAACAGTCATTCGGCTACTCATGCATCCTCTTCAGGTATGGATGCTACTCATGCATCCTCTTCAGGTATGGATGCTTACATAGCTTCTCCTCATGAACCATGGGTACTAGATTCTGGAGCCTCATCCCATATGACAGGTATAAAGGATCGCTTTGACACTTTACATTTTTCTGATAAGTTTCCCTCCATTCGCATCGCTGATGGTACACTCTTTCCAGTTCTTGGTGCTGGAGTAGTTCATGCTACTTCATCCTTGAAACTCACTGATGTGTTATATGCTCCTAAATTCCCTGTTAGCTTATTATCCATTAGCAAGTTTACAAAGCAAAATAACTGTAAAGTCACATTCTTTCCATCTTATTGTGTTTTTCAGGACCTAGCAACTGGGATGACGATTGGTTCGGGGCATGAGAGAGGAGGTATGTACTATTTGGATGATAGTGTGCCGGGTGCTGGTCTTGTTGCAGCACAGCCTGATTCTACCTTACTATGGCACTGGCGTCTGGGTCATCCTTCCCTTCAAAAACTTAAATCAGTAGTTACTGTTCAGTCTTCTCTTTCTTCTTTAGGTTGTGAGTCATGTGAACTGGGTAAGCACCATCGTACTTCTTTTCAGAGTCGTGTCGATAAACGCAGTAGTTTTGCGTTTGAGTTAGTTCATTCTGATGTCTGGGGTCCTTGTCGTGTTCCCTCTGTGAAGGGCTATCGATATTTCATTATTTTTGTTGATGATTTCTCTCGCATGACTTGGCTATATTTGTTGAAAGAGAGGTCTGAAGTCCCGCATGTTATTGAACTTTTTTATAATGAAATAAAAACCCAGTTCTCTACTTCTGTTCGTATTCTTCGTACTGATAATGCTTTGGAATATATGAAAAATGACGTTTCTAAATTTTGTGCTCTTAATGGTATTATTCATCAAACTTCTTGCTCTCACACTTCACAACAAAATGGAGTTGCTGAGAGGAAGCATAGACATATTCTGGATGTTGCTAGAACGTTGATGATACATATGAATATTCCAAAGTACTTGTGGTCTGATGCTGTCCTCACTGCCTGTTATTTGATTAATCGAATGCCTTCATCTGTTCTTGATGGTTTGTTACCATTCCACTGTCTTTATCCTGCTAAAAAACGTTTTTCTGTGATTCCTCGAGTTTTTGGTTGTACGTGTTTTGTTCAGGATTTGACTGCTGGGTTGGATAAATTATCTCCTAGGTCCATTAAGTGTGTGTTTGTTGGATACTCACGTACTCAAAAAAGGGTATAGGTGCTATCATCCAAACACCAGGAGATATTTTATTTCTGCTGATGTTACCTTCTTTGAGTCTGTCCCATATTTTTCTTCTGGTTCCACTACCTCTGTCAGTCCACAGGTACCTCTACCATCTACAGCTCCCACTACTATTCCGGTATCTGCTCCTGTGGCTGCTGCACCACAGCCTCTACTGACGTACTCTCGTCGTCCTAAAGTACATACGCCTGTCTCTGTTCCTACTGACTCCTCTTCTCCAGCTGCAGGTCCATCTCATGTCGAGCCCCATATCTCTTCTGACTTAGATGTTCCTATTGCTCTTCGTAAAGGTAAACGGTCTTGCCCAAAATATCCTCTCTCTCTTTTTGTCTCTTATGACCGTCTCACCCCATCCTTTCGTCAGTTTGCTTTGTCCTTGTCCACTATATCTTTACCCAGGTCACATGAGGAAGCTTTGTTAGTACCCGCCTGAAAACAGGCTATGGATGAGGAGATGAATGCACTGCTTTCTAGAGGGACTTGGGATATGGTATCTCTCCCTACTGGAGCAACTGTGGTTGGCTGCAGATGGGTGTATACCTTGAAATATCGTCCTGATGGGTCTGTTGATAGATATAAAGCTCGCCTAGTTGCTAAAGGATATACTCAGACACATGGTATTGATTATTTTGAGACGTTTTCTCCTGTTGCGCGTCTAAACTCCATTCGTATTCTCTTCTCTCTGGCTGTTAATCTGGATTGGCCTATGCATCAACTAGATGTGAAGAATGCTTTTCTTTATGGTGATTTGGACGAGGAGGTTTATATGGAGCAACCTCCTGGGTATGTTGCTCAGGGGGAGAATATTGTCTGCAGACTGAGAAAGGCCATCTATGGGTTAAAACAGAGTCCGCGAGCTTGGTTTGATAAATTCAGCAAGGTTATTTCTAGTGTTGGTTTCCAACGCTGTCATTCTGATCACTCTGTCTTTCTTCGACGCACAACAACTGGTTTGGTTATTTTAGCTGTTTATGTTGATGATATTCTGCTCACTGGGAGTGATTCAGTTGCCTTAATAGAGACCAAGGAGTATCTAAACCGTCATTTTGTCACTAAGGACATGGGAAAACCAAAATATTTTCTTGGGATTGAAGTTGCATATCAAAGGCATGGCCTGTTGTTGTCCCAAAGGAAGTATGTGCTAGATTTACTAGAAGAAGCAGGTCTCTCGGGATGCAAACCTTCAAACACTCCAATGGAGGCAAATATTGATTTGTGGCGTGATGATACCTCTTTACTAGAAGATGCTGGACAATACAGGAGACTGATTGGTAAGCTAATCTATTTGACAGTTACCAGACCTGATATTACTTTTGCAGTGGGTGTACTGAGTAGATTTATGCACAAACCTAGAGAAGTTCATTGGACAACTGCCCTAAAAATTTTGGCATATATCAAGAGTTGCCCTGGTAAGGGATTGCTATATAAGAAGCATGGGCATACTCGCATTTCTGCTTTCTCTGATGCTGGCTATGCAGGAGATATAGGAGACCGAAAGTCAACCTCAGGTTTCTGTACTTTTATTGGAGGTAATCTTGTCACTTGGAGAAGCAAGAAACAAGATGTAGTATCGCGGTCTAGTGCAGAGGCCGAATACAGAGCAATGGCTCACACTGCTTGTGAGATGGTGTGGCTACGAAAGTTTATGACAAAACTTGGTCTTGTTCAACCTGGACCCATGCCTATGCATTGTGACAACCAATCTGCCATTTACATTGCACAGAATCCTGTATTTCATGAGAGGACAAAACATATTGAAGTTGACTGCAATTTTGTCAGAGATGCTTGGGAGAAGAAGATAGTATCTCTCATATTCACTCCGTCCTCACAACAACTTGCTGATATTCTTACCAAGGCTACATCTTCAAAGGTGTTCTCTACTATATGTGACAAGCTGGGCATGATAGATATATATGCTCCAGCTTGAGGGGGAGTGTTAAATTAAGTAGTAGGTTAAGTATTGGGTATTGGGTTAATGGAACGTTACCCATTAACCTTAACCATATTGTATGGCTATATATATCTCTCTTGTGATCTCAATAAAGATTGATTAGGGTTTTATCTATTTCTACAGTTAACATATCTTAAGGTGTGAAACAAGACCCTATAAACTGGTGCTCATTGTTCAGCCTCGAATATAATGGAGATCTTTGAGAATCAAAATGGTAATAAAATTCAAGTTACCTCAAAATAATTAGCATGTTTATTCGTTACACAGAACAAACAGCGAATATTTTACATGTCATTAACGCAGTTGGACGACTTAGTTATTGTGAATTAATATAGCTAGGGAGAGGAGGGGTTTTGGGATCTCCTTTTCCTTTACTTTAGTGATAGTTGGAATGGTTTACCCAAAACATTGCATTCAAGAAGCAAAAAAGATGATTAAAATAATGCGTTATCTATGTCTTGTACAAAAAGATAAATATTGGTAATGGTGACGATAACAAATTCGAGCAGACATTACCACAAATATTATCACTAATAGAAATTTTGGA
Source organism: Asparagus kiusianus (assembly GCA_022839385.1). Classification (NCBI taxonomy): domain Eukaryota; kingdom Viridiplantae; phylum Streptophyta; class Magnoliopsida; order Asparagales; family Asparagaceae; genus Asparagus; species Asparagus kiusianus. The sequence goes on from BQKN01067268.1 coordinate 16,104, forward strand.
AGTATTGCATCGGAAAGTGATGAACAAAATGGAGAACCATTTGACTAAGGAAAGTTGAACCAACATTTTAGGAGAAACGTTGTTTAGTGTTTCGTTTGTCTAAGAATTGAAAGACCAATTTACTGACACAATTTTTGGCGCTGCCTATGGTAAGACCTACACAGCCAAAAGCCCAGCTGATGATACCCAAAATCTATCACACCAGTGCCTTAACACGCTCGCAAAAGTCATCCCTGGATTCTTTGTAGGCAATGCCGACCTTGCATCATCTAATATGACACTGCTCAAAACCTTCGGACACTTCCAGAAGGACACGCCTGAAGAGAGGAACCTTCGCTTTGGTGTCAGAGAGCACAGCATGGGCGCCATCTGCAACGGTATCGCCCTCCACAGCCCTGGCCTCATCCCCTACTATGCCACCTTCTTCGTCTTCACAGACTACATGAGGGCCACAATGAGAATCTCAGCCCTGAGCGAAGCTTGAGTCGTTTACGTAAGGACCCATGATTCCATCGGGCTATTGTAGATAATGATCACAGAGAAACAAAGGACAGCTTGGGGATCCACATACTGATGGTCTATTCTTGGATTTTCAATGAAGATAGTATACATGTAAGGGAACCAATATGGAAATGTTTTTCTTGTCCAGTAGAAAACAGTCTAGAATGCGCACCAACAAGCAATTCATGCACCCAGATAATTTGTAAGGAAAGAGTTTGGTCATATTTCCATCCACAATCTATCCATGTACTCTGTTTGTGAAAGTTTCTGTGATGAGCCAATGAGCTTTCAAAAAAAACAAGAATAAAAGATAAACAAATGTAGAAAAGTTCCAATTTAGTTCATATATAGTAATTTCAAATATGAGATTGACATTCTATTGCAATAGCAAGAAGGAAGTCTATTCTGCAATTAACTTTGCAATATATTATCAAATGATATATTAATGCAAATTTTACACTAAAAGTGCAATGAGATGAGAAGATATTTTGTCATTTGTTTTAATTAGTTATTATATGTTTTATGTAGCCATAATTTACTCTCATGTCAATAACATTTTATTTCTTAATGTTGACAAACATGCAGTAAAATAACTGATTACTTAAAAAGGGTCAAGATAAATAACAATCTATCAGCCAATTCATGTTAACAATTATTATGTAATAAATATTGCAATGAGTAATAAACTTGATGTATTCACGATAGTTATAGATGCAACCACTGAATTATCGCCCAATCAATCAATAAATATAATTTAATTGTTCAAATGTTAAATGTTTAGATTATGTCTATATGTTTTATCTATTACTTACATTCCATAATTTTATAACAAAAAATTATAAATAAAATTATAAATTTTTTTTAATAAATGAAAAATTTACCACGTGCATTGCACGTGCAATCCAACTAGTATATATATATGAACAGGGAATCTCACCCTGCTTTTTCGCTAAAAAAACATAGAGAAAAAAAAATTGTTGAGAGAAAATACAAAGAAAAACTTATGGAGTTATATCTTCCTGATAGTTTCCCGAGATTGAAAAAAAAAATGAAAGATTGACTATCCAATTAAAAAGCCTAAAGTCTAGACCTAAACTTTACAACACCTAAGAAAAAGTGACGTGTGCTACGAAACAATGTTATACCTGCACGCATCGCTAAACAGAAGGCGAAAATATTTCTGTTTGAGTGCGGCTAGCAGGACTCGACAAGGGGACCGATTTCTGGGACAGTTGACGTGGCGGGTATCAATCGTTAATGAGCTGGAAATCAATGAGCTAGAAGGTACTACTAATAAAAAATGGTATTTTAGTAACTATGTGAGTCATCTCTTTCGACAATTAACGGAGCAAACAAAAATTCCCTAAATCAATGAACCTCCATCTAAAGTTGCCACCGATGCCGTGTTCTCGCCGTCATCGGAAACATCTCGAGCTCTAGTTTGACGCCTTCACCGACTTTCTCCTTCTCTAGAGACGTCCTTGTTTAGATCTATGATGGTTCCTCCTCTCGTCGCTTGAACTTCCTCCATTTTTTTTTTGGCGTGCTTATGATATAAAATTGTTATTTAATTTGGTTCTGATGATAAAATATGGATATGCATTTAGTGTTGTTGTGATTAAATTTGAGGATTTTGAAGATTGGTTCTTGAAATAGCCTCATAATCTTGCTCTTGTACAGATGCTTCATTTTCCATGAGTGCAAAAGAAACTTGAAACAAAATTAGGCTGTTATGAGTTCTAAAGAAACTTGATAAAATTGATAAAGTTTTGTCTAGTAGTGAATTTTGGGGATAAACTCAGATACGCTCTGACTCCCTTCTGCGGAATTG
>BQKN01067269.1:0-52126 GCA_022839385.1 Asparagus kiusianus
GCCGAGCCACCCAGGGGTGGCTAGGCTCAGAACTGTGCATATGCACAGTTCTGAGTGCCTATAAATAGGCCAGGTGCTTGTTCATTTGGGAGGACTTTTTCTGAAACTTCTGAAGAGCCAAAACTCTGCCGGATTGCGACCTCGACTCGGATTGTGAAGGCTTGAAGACTTGGATTCCCAGATCTACGTCATTCTACTCCGGATCTAAGCTTGGTTCTTAGATCCCGAGATTTGAGCGAGCGTTTCCTTGGTGAAACGATCCCTCACGGCTATTATCTCCTTGGTGAGATAATACCCGTCATACCACGTAGATCTGTTCGGATCGAGATTGCGCGGTGGTCCACGGTAACCAACCCCGGCACAGGCAAACAACCCACGCAAGCGAGGGACCGTAAAACAGGAAACTCGTGATTTGTTCAAGGAGAATTGTAATTTTATTTTCTTTGTTTTGATTTTCATTGTAACCGGATCCTACAAAAAGGCCGGAACTTTGTAAACGCATAAAGTTGTTACCAAAGTTGTAATGGGATCATCAATGAAGAAGAACACAATTTTCCACGCGAACAATATATAATTATCTACAATTTGGGACATATGGTATGTATATGAGAGTTTCCTTGTTTGGATTATTTCGCTCGATGTACTACGTATCTTATTGTAGATTTTTAAGTATTAATTCCATCTAGTTGTATGACCTTGTTACTTGGATGATTTATGATCGCTAGCTGCATGATCGATTTGTTACTTGGTTGATTTTGTTGGATTTTTAGTTGCACGTTTCTTTATCATTTCTGTTGTTTTATCGTTTTTCGCATTGGGTTTTCGTTCGTTCTTTTGTTTTGTGGGGTCTTGCCGTGTGCCATGCACGCTGACGTACACTTGTTTTTTATGGTTCAGACTTAGAGGAAGAACAGGTTCAGCTTGGAGACACGCCAGAACCAAAGGATTCTCAGCAGGAGTGCTTGCAGATAGAGTTGAAGAATAGGCCGAAGTTCAGTATCTCGTCTTAATTGATGATTCTAGTTGTTTTTGTAGTCTTTTCCCTTCTATTTCATATTTCTTTAGTATTCGTTTGTTCAGATATGTATAAGGGTATGTTGATCCGAATATTATGTCTTGGATGATATTCACTTGTGATATAGATATTTTGTTTTGAGTTTGTCTATTATATTCTCGCTATCTGTCCCGATCCTGTGCCTTTGCATTGTATTTATTTCCAGACGCTTAGCGTATTAGGTTGAGAAAAAATGGTTATTTTATTTATTCTCCTTAATCTAATACGTCGCGGGCTTATTCACGTTCCGATTCCCGGGTATTTTGGGAAGCGGGGGGAAACGGGACGTGACACAAGCTTCAAGGCAGTGGTACAGGAAGTTTGATGGCTTCATGCACAAGGAAGGTTTTCAAAAGTGCAACACCGACCACTGTTGCTACTTTGAAAGATATCAGTCTAGTTATATCATCTTTTTGTTGTATGTTGATGATATGCTGGTTGCAGGTGCAGATATGGAGGATATTAGGAGTTTAAAGCCGCAGCTGTCAAAGGTGTTTGACATGAATGACTTGGGTCCAACAAAGAATATTATTAGAATGCAAATCACGAGAGATAAGAAGAGAGGTCTCTTGCAGTTATTTCAGACAGAGTACATCAATCGTGTTTTGCAAAGATTCAATATGGGTGACGCCAAGCCAGTCAACACACCCTTGGCCAGTCATTTTCGCCTATCAAAGGATCAGTCTCCTCAGTCAGAAGAAGAGAGACAGAGAGAGCATGGCTAAGGTCCCTTACACCTCAACCATCAGAAGTTTGATGTACGCAATGGTCTGTACGAGATCAGACATTGGCCATGCAGTGGGAGTGGTCAGCTGGTTCATGTTGAATCTAGGAAAAACTCATTGGGAAGCGGTCAAGTAGATTCTGAGGTATCTATGAGGCACCACACAAAAGTGTTTGCACTTTGGTAAGGGAGAGGTGGAAGTGCAAGGGTACGTAGATGCAGACTTCGGAGGTGAAGTCGATCACTGAAGAAGCACCACCGGCTATGTATTCATTGTCGGAACTACAACTATTATTTGGATGTCATAAATACAGAAGATTGTCACTCTATCCACTACAGAAGCTGAGTATGTAGCAGTGACTGAAGCCAGCAAAGAGATGATATGGCTTCAGGATTTGTTAACATAGCTGTGATTCAAACAGGAGAAGAATGTTTTGCATAGTGATAGTCAGAGTGCGATTCACTTGGCTAAGAATTCCGCATTTTATTCTAGAATGAAGCACATTGGGCTTCAGTACTACTTCATCAGATCCTATTGGAAGATGACGTGTTAAAACTGGAGAAGATTCCAGGAAGCAAGAATCCAGCAGATATGTTAACAAAGGCGGTGACCATTCAGAAACTGGAGTTGTGGGCAACTTCAGTTATCCTTCATGCATATGTGATGAAAGCGGAGCCACACAGGAGAAAGTGCTTGTTGAGATAGCCTGCTGACGGCAGTTTGGTCTTCAAGTGGGAGAGTGTTAGTGTCAGGTGTAGACACAAACATCCACAGGCGAGCACGCGAGGTCGACAACGAGCTCGAGGCGTGTTTCAGGCGAGCTCGTGGCGGGCGAGCTTTGCAGGTGAGATCGTCGGCGAGTTGCAGGCGAGCTCAAGGCTTGCGTCAGGCGAGCTCAAGCATGGTGCGGGCGAGGCTGACGCAGCTGCAGGCGAGCTCGCGAGCACGCGCATGGTTGGCGACAGCCTGGCGCTAGCCTGTTGCTAGGGTTTGCCTATAAAAGGGAAACCCCGAGTACGAGATTCGATGGCAGCTTCTCCTCCTCTCTCTCACGATTTTCCCCTGCCCCCCCCTTTCTCTTCTTATTTGCCTTTTTTCTTCAGCTCACGTGATTTGTGAGGAATGAATTTACGAAAAGGGAATTTATTGAGGGGGAATTTAAGAAGGAAATTAAAGAGGGTTATTACTGTAGCTATAGTAACGATTTTTCATTTGTTGAGAGATCACAAGTTTGAGATCTGCTCTTACATTATAATTTCTTTGATTTATAAGAAATTAATTGTGTGGCTCCCGAGGACGTAGGCAAGTTTGCCGAACCTCGTTAAATTTTGGTATACTTTTCTCTACTGCGTTTTTGCTGTTTTAGGGGTTTAACGTAGCCCCGAGCATTTCCCAACAATTATACAAAAAAAAGGAAAAGTGTTTTAATGAGGGAAATGTGTTTATGATAATTTAAAAAGTTTTTATAGGTGATTTTTGGGCTAATTTACTAGATTGATATTTTTGTTCGCTTCTTTTACCAGTTATGTATTTTTTTCTAGCTCTAGCAATGATTTGATAACTATTTAAGTCAAATGTGCAAGTAGACCCAAAACTTTGTCGCTGACATAAAAAAGGTAGCCTTACGTGATGCTGCTAGTACTATTTTATATTCATGGGGAAACTGCTAGAAGATTAGTTCACATATTGGTAGGATAATAAATATAAAAAGTTTATACAAAAATGTTGAGTCCACTACAAGGAAATAAAATTTTGGATAAAAAAGGGACATGGTATGACCTTCAAATACAATGAAGAGAGAGTTTGGAAAGCCAAAAACTACAGAAGGAGGGGGTGTCGCATATATTTTTATCCGCAATGAAGTTTGAGTTTAATTACATATTTGGCTTAGAGAAAAAAAATCAAAACGTTACTGGAGCTAGAAAAAAAAATACCAAACTAGTAATAAAGGTGTACAGAAAATACCAATCAGGTGTATTTTTTTAGCGGACTTAGACTTCTTTGGGTCTAGGCCAAAACAAAGCTATATTAGCTTGAACTAACTGGGTCCATAAATAGTAATATACTCTTCCATACTTAAAGGAGAACCCAAAGAATTACCATGCAAACTATAGTAAAAACGCTACAGTAAATACTGTATAATGAACAGTAAATCAAATATGGATCTCGGTACTCAAAGGTACTGTTCATACTATGATATTTTACTGTAGCATAAATAGTAAATCAAATCTGCTTCTTTATGCTTAAAGTTACTAATTATGCTACAATAAACAATAAAACTTAAAGTAGATATAATTTAGTGTATCATAAACAGTAAAACAAATCAAATATATTAAAATTTAGATTATTTTTAAGTATAGAGAAGTAGATATAATTTTTAAATTAAATATATTAAAACTTGTATCTTCTTTAAGTATAAAAGAATAAATATAACTTCTAATTTTAAATATATAATATTAAATCAAATGTATTAATATTAATTAAATTAAATAAAACTTAAAAGGATGCCAGTTCAAAATAGAGTGGTTAAAAAACTTGGGCCGTGTTTTGCACGGCTGCACGCTACTAAACCCGGACAAATTTTCAAAACCAACCCTTTTAGAGATTTAATTGCAAAAAACGACCTATTTTACACTTATTTGCAGAAACCGACCTGGTTTCAGCCCTGACGCTGAAACCAGGTCGGTTTCTGTAAAAAAAATTACGAGACTTCACGGGAGTTCAACTCCCGTGAAGTTTACCATATTTTTAAACTTCACGGGAGTTGAACTCCCGTGAAGATTAAATTCTTCCAAATCTTCACGGGAGTTCAACTCCCGTGAAGATCCAACCCCTCCAACCGCGTGCTCAAGATCAGCCTCGACAAGCTCCCTGCCTGGGGGCCTGCCATCGCCTCAGCCCCATTCCCAATCACAACTTCCCCTTGTCATAAAATCCCCGAACTGTAATAACTCCTCTTTCTCTCTCTCTCTCTATTTCACACTCCCCAAACCAACCCAAGATCCATCGATCTCCATCGATGGCCTTTTTCTCCGGCAGAAGTCGAGGCACCGCTACGGCGTCCCCAACCCCCTCTCCTCCTCCTCCCACCACCACATCCGCCCTTACCTCCTCCGCCGCCCTAACATCCGCCCTCACCTCCTCCGCCGCCCTAACATCCGCGGATCGAGTTCCTGGATGTCGACGGCGGGCCTTGGAAACAGGGGTGGAGGGCCTTGGAAACAGGGCCTTGGAAACAGGGGTGAAGGCCTTGGAAATGAGTGGGACGAGGAGAAGCTGAAGGTCTTCGTCGTTCCGCACTCGCATAATGATCCAGGGTGGAAGCTTACTGTCGAGGAGTATTATGAGCGGCAGTCGAGGAGGATTTTATGACAAGGGGCAGTCGAGGGGATGAGGATTGGGATTGAGGGATACCCCCATTAAGGACCTTGAAGAATCGGGAAAATTGGCATCTAACTCCACGGGAGTTGAACTCCCGTGAAGATTTTGAAGAATTTAATCTTCACGGGCCGTGAAGTTTAAAAATATGGTAAACTTCACGGGAGTTGAACTCCCGTGAAGTCTCGTAAATTTTTTTACAGAAACCGACCTGGTTTCAGCGTCAGCGCTGAAACCAGGTCGGTTTCTGCAAATAAGTGCAAAATAGGTCGTTTTTTGCAATTAAATCTCTAAAGGGGTTGGTTTTGAAAATTTGTCCTACTAAACCCTAATGGCGCAACATTCGCAAGAGTTTTAACGATCGGTCGGGTCCATTCTCACATATATAAACCCTATCCTAAACCCTCATCGTCCTCATTTATCGCATCCGTCATGGGTGAAGAAGAGAAAATCGACCCCAAATTTGATGAACTCGCCCTAAACACTCCTAAAAGCGCCGTCTCAGATCATCGGACGCCTGAAGAGTTGGTAGCGAAGGCTATAGCGCCGGTGAAGGCGGAGTACCTCCGCCCTCCGCCGCCGTCGAGGCCGCGGTCGAACGACGACGCAGTCGACGATGATGCCAGCGAGAGGAAGAGAGCCGCTGTTACCCCTTCTGGCGTTGTTAAGGAGAAGAAGTCCAAGCGCCAGCTCAAGAGAGAGCGGCGTCAGGTCAGCGTAATTTGCTATGCGATCTCGATCACTTGCAGAGATTTCTTTTGATTAAAAGGACGCATCTTTAACAGTTTTCTAGTGATGTGGTTTTATGATTTGTTCTATTCAGTTGTGCTAAAGTTGAGGAATTGATAGTTGAGTTTTACTGGAGAATTGGTGGGTTTCTCTTTTGTTAAGTAAACCTTTGTTGCTTCATACACATTGCACGGTGATGACCTTAGTCTATGCCATTGATTTTTCTTGGAGTGTAGGTAAGCACTTTGATCTCCTGAGGAAAATGTTGGGATGTACTGTCATTAAGTAGCAACCAGGCTTTTATGTTTGAGATATGGGAGTCTTTGGCAAATTTCAGCTTAAAAATATACTACGCATAGATTATGAAAGGGCTAAATATTTTATTGTTTTCCCATCTACTCCTTTACCTCTTCATGAATTTGTGGCACAATGACTAGGAACCTGGATGAATCTGCACGATGGAGGTATGTACGCTAGAGGAATTAATGAAAAGGCGTACTGCGGAAACCATGTATTAGATTGCTTCTTGCGGTAGAAAACTCAGTGATTGTGACCTTTAATTAACTTGGAGTTGGAAGCGCAATTTATTCTCTCCCATTTTAATTTGTTTTTCAAGATATCTTCTCAAATTGTTGGAAAAAGGCCGCAAGGAAGAGGGAGTAAGGAGAAGGATTAAGCTAGTTAAATGATTGAAGAAAGAAGTATAAAGTTGGGTAGCAAGTTAGATGAGTTTTATTTTAGCCTTCATGCTCATCACTAGTGTTTGGGAGTGGAGAGGTTATAGCTAAACAATTGATTAAAGAGGTATTAAATTTGTTAGCCCATTGGTGAGATTTATTTAATCCGTGTGCTTTTATTTAGTTTGGAATAGAGAGGATTATTACTACTTTACTTATAGATAAAGGTTTACATCTAACCCTGTCTAAGGAGTTGGATCAGCAAACCCTTCACATTTAGAGATTAACTCATTTTTACCTGTCTAGAAGGCTTCTCTTAACCCATTTGTAATTTCTGCATTTAGCAAATTAAGATGGATTAACTCACTTTATTCCATGTGTAAATTTTTTGTTTTGCAGGTTAAGGAGAGATTTAACTCTCCTCAACCCCTTAATCAACCCATTGCCAATCAACACCTAATAGATTTTGAGTTGTATCTTAATCTTAATCTCTGCTCAAAATTATTTTGAAACTTGAATGAGTCTTAAAATGACTTTGAAATTCCTTTGACTGCAGTTATATCCTAAGCTGTAAATCCTATTCTCCTAAGTCCAATGGAATCATATCAGAGCTAATAACCATTTTGTCCTATGCTGGACCATGAGCAATGCAAATTTAAATTCGAAGGCAGCCTGAATGTGTAGTTTTGTTGTGCTATGCTATCGCTTTGCTCTTACTAACTGAATGGGTAATAGATATCCATTCAGTGCTGCTTATTGAATTTAAAGTTTTGATGTTCTGCATTTAAAAATTAGTTTTATGCTCACACTTTTTGCACAAAATCAGGAACAAAAGTCTGCACTAAACATTTGCCCGGAAGTAGCTAAACGTGGAAGTGATGATGCATGCACTTATGGTGATAAGTGCCGTTTCAGCCATGACTTGGATGCTTTCCTCGCCCAGGTATAATGTTATAGATTATTTATCAATTCTGTGTAAAATATGCTATTGGCAGTCACACTTGTCAACACTTCTAATGAATAGAACTTCATTGCTTGCAGAAACCACCTGACCTAGAGGGGAGTTGTCCTTTCCTTGATGCTGAAAAGTCCTGCCCATATGGGATAACTTGTAGATTCTTGAGTACACACAAGGGAACCAGTCAAATAGAAAGCCTGGCTTCCTCCAAGAAAACCCATGAAATCAATAAATTAAACAAAGATTTTCAGAGACTATTGTGGAAGAACAAAGTCACTTTTCCAAAAGCAGATGCTCAACTCAAATTGCTTGGACTAAGGGTATTGCAAAGTTGGTGGACCTTTATTTCCATATGCTGAATTTATATTTCAGTAATTGTCCCAGATTTTATGTTTGTTACCCTTATATGAGCAATCTTTAAATGTTACCAAAATTTCAAGATTCTCTTTATCTTTGATATTTTAGAAAATATTGTACGTTGTTGCCTGCTCAAAGCATTTCCACTTCAGTGTTTCATGGATATATAATTCCTCGTTTTTCCACTTTGGCTTAAGATGTCAAGGCACCGTTTTACGAGATCTATTGTTATGATGTGTTTGAAAGATCCTTTGGAAACAGAATGTCCGAGAAAAAAAATGTGTGAATTCTAATTCTTAGATTGCTTTCTGGTGTGTGATACTTAAAAAAAGGAAAAATTTCCAAGATTAACTTGCATGCTTATAAATCATTGAAACAAAATGTTGGTTCTTTTCTGAAATATTTTGTAAATGCTGATATCCGACTTTTCTGTTGCTGACTAAACCGAATTTACAGGTAGGTAACAATACAAAGGCAGAGCCAGAAATGTGTGAGGGGGCAAGCCTGGAAGATAATTTAAATGGATCACATGAGCTTCATGTGGATGATAGTAATGAGATGCCTAACGGAATAGTAGATGACACAAAGTGTGCTTCAGTAGAGTGTACAGAAAAGGATTGCCTAGAGGGGACGTTGGTCACTAATGATACACGACCTTTGAAGAAGATTAAGTGTCCTAGTGATGAACCGTGCCCCTCCACTGAAATAAGTAACGGTTAGATTCTTGTCTTAAATTTTCTTTTATCTGCATATGTAACACATTTGCGTGCACTGCAAATGTCTTTGTTGATGCTGTAATTTGACCATGCGCATGTGTTCCGTAAACTAATTCAGAGGAGCTTAAAGAGGAAAACAATATGGATCAAATTTCAGCTGATAATAGCTCAGGTTCATATGAAGTTGATATGAGTTTGCGACCACATCCAAGGGAAAAGAAACTCATCGATTTTAGTAGAAAGCTGTATCTGGCACCTTTAACTACTGTTGGTAACCTTCCTTTCAGAAGGATTTGCAAGATGTTAGGAGCTGATATTACTTGTGGAGAAATGGCCATGTGTACAAATCTCTTGCAGGTAAGTCCTAAGTATTTGTGCCCCATATTGCAAATTTACTAAAGTAAATAGACTGCCATTGTTTTTTCCTGATCGTTTTTAGATGCAGTTATGAATCAGAGAGAATTTATTTAGTTAACTGATCTTACCTAAGTAAAAAATGGTGGCTATAGGCATTTCACTTATTAGTTGAATTTCAAGAAGGAATTCCACCATAACGTACTTCTATGAAGGATACTTTGACATTTGATTAAATTAAAATTCTACTTATCCATAATGAGAAATGTTATTCTATTTCTTTTTAACTTAAGTCCACTGAGAAACCAATTATTTCTTTGTCCATCGATGCCCTCTCAGAATCCACACTCACTTGTCAGATATTTTCAGAAGAGGCATCAAGTTAATGCATCATTGCATTCTAGCAATAGTTGTATAGATATAGATTTTAAATCATTTTCCATTCTTTTTTGCCTTCATAAGCTAGTAAACATATGCATATTATTCTATGAATTATTTTCTCCAGAGTCGTTGAGCTTGTTATAGTTGCATGGTGGTAAGAATTAGGCCAGCAGAGCATAAATTGACTTCCTCTCAAAAGCGCTGTGACAACTGTAGAATATGCATATTATGCCTGTTATAAAGTCCGCCAATAGTTTCGATGGTATTGGAAGCATCAAGGAATTATCTCAGTGGTAGTGCCTGAAAATCACATTTAAGGTGGAGTAATGGACTTGCGTATCCTGCATGTCTTATCATGGTTGGATAATGTTAACGAATCATAGATCAATGATAGGAGGTGATAGCAGGATCCTTTCTGTTGGGGTAGTTTGTTAGAATAATCAATGTGTGCAATTCCTATATTTCTTATTATTCTCAAGGATAAAAAAATGCATTATGTTTGATGTATGATCCATGATGCCATCGCCAATTTCTACTTTTAAATTAGGACAGAATAAGCACCCATTGGCTTTTGAAGTAAAAAAAAAAGGAGTTCGGAGGTTTCATAAAGTTACAAATATTGGATTTTGCTCAGAATGTTTGTAAAAGCAAAAGAACAAAGATGTCGCCGAATTCAAGGATGAGTCTTTTCTAGGTGAATATAACAAAACATTATAGTTTACCTCAATCGACTGAGGATACTTCTCTTCAAGCCAAAAATCAAATACCGCTTCTGGATTGCATGACTATTTCAAGATTGTTTTTTCACTGGAAGGTCTATTTCCTGTATGATTATCATCTCTATGGGTCAATTCAAACATTACATATGTCAAAAAGTTAACTTGCAGCATCATCCATATGCATGAATCTCTATCTATGTGCTTTCCTTTATCTGTAGAGGTGTTTTATAGCTTTTAGTTGTAATTTATGTCTTTATTTGATCAGTCTGTGACCGAAGAAGGCTATTGGGACTTAAGTTAACAAAATTGTGTGTATATTGTATGATAGTTATGGTTTCTAACTTTTTAGACCTTATCTGTGCTCATCCCTTTTCGCTTTTGGTTTTGTGATTTAAGAGAGAAATAATTTGTTCTTCAATGTACCTTCACTGTATTTTTTTTCTTCAATATCAACTTCTGCTGTGATTTCTTCTATTTAGTTGTGAATTTGAATGGGCTTCTATTTCTACCAGTTAGCTGTTAGTATGTAACTGTATTAATATGCCAATGTTGTCTATGTGACCATGTGGTAGAATGTAGTCTGATTCCTCATGTAACAACTCCATTTGTTCTTTAGCAAAGGGTTGCCCTTGTGGAGAGATGATAGAGACATAAAAACATGATGGTTTGTAGCTCATTGAAGAGATCACTAAATCTTTTAAAATATAGAACTTGACATATCTATCGGCCTCCTCTTGTTGGGCTTAAGTTGGTGTCCACATCATAGCAAACTAGTAGTGAAAATATGAAATACTGAAAATGTTGACTATTGCTAGCATCAAATTTGTGAATGAAAGTACTTATTACTTTTTCTTTTGATGAAGCAGCATTTTTAGTTTAGGAATTGTTATTTTTGTTGCCCTTTACTTTATTTTAACGTGGAAAGTAACTTTAAGATTTAAATGCTAAAAGCTTATCTGTTCAAGGGTTCATAGCATTTACTGACCGTTATCGATATCTTAATTCAACGCCTATATATCTGATGAGCTTCCACAGGGTAAATTGTATTAGATGAGTGCTTTCATTTTTTGGATGTTGATTGGAATTACTTAACTTAATTGATAATCTGCAATTGAGGTTGCATTCAATAGATACTGTTTGTTCATCAATAGTAAGCATTGTTTGAATTTTACGGACCGCTTCTGGAGTAAAGGTATCTGTTAGAATGTGTTATTAGTTTCTGGATGTTAACACTGTTTAATCCATCTTGATCAGAAATATATGCATCTTTGAGTATACACACATGCACATGTGCATGCACACGTCTTGTTTAAGATGGTAAGGAAAAAAAGTAACATATGACTGGTGTGTCTTATTAATGTCAGTTTATAAACTCAAGCCACCTGGATGGCTGAAATTATGGTTGGTTGATGCATTTCTTTGCCCATCATATATGAACTCTTGTTGCGCCATCCCTGGCTGTATTGACTAATCTTCATTAGGATCCGAGGTAAATGTTCCCTTTTCTGCTAGCTGGTTGTCATAGCCTTAGAGGAGTACACTGACTGGTTTACTAATAAAAGTGATGCCACCCAGTGCAGTCCACAAGCCACATCCGAATCATAAGTTTTCCTCAGTATGATTTTCTTGTACTGTTGGTGAGTTCCTCTCTCATTTTTCTGTTAGTGGGCTGTGTATGGTTGCACTCTAAAACTTTCTGTTGGCTAGTTGTCATCTCTAAGGAAACATGGAGTTGCATATTACAAATCTTGCGTGAAAGTTTATATCTACTGTGGATTGAATTTGGAGTTGGTGGTCGCTGACTTTTGAGTAGGCATTAGAAAATTTGATTAATTTATCTCCACCCGGTTATTCTGTATATACATGAGTATGGTTTGAGTGATTCTGGTGCTAGTGATTTTGGTAACTGGTTTTTATCTTTTTTTTTAATCTTTTTTCCCCTATAGATTTTGGATTTGAGTTTCATAAAATGTTCTATACAAATTGACTCTTCTTTTTTGTGTACTGGGGAATGCTTTAGGGTCAAGCTTCAGAATGGGCATTACTGAGGCGCCATTCGTCAGAGGATATTTTTGGGATACAGATATGTGGATCATATCCAGATACGATAGCACGAACTGTTGAAATTGTAGATCGCGAGTGTGAAGTTGATTTTATTGACATTAATATGGGTTGCCCAATTGATATTGTTTGTAACAAGGGTGCTGGATCTTCTTTGCTTACAAAGCCTATGCGAATGAAGAGCATTATTCAAGCAGCTTCTGGCACAACTGACAAGCCTATTACTGTTAAGGTACTATAATTATCAGTCATAGCAATTATGGGAGAAGCAAAAGCTTAGGCTTGTTTTCTTTAAAGCAGTATTCTGAAAATCCTTACTGAAGGAGCAAAGAATATTTCCTTACAGACACTGTTTTTTCCCCTGTTGAGGATTGTTCATATGATTCCAATATGATTTCCCAAAAGTTTGAAATTTTTCTTTTCAAACCAGGTGCGTACGGGGTACTTTGAGGGTCGAAATCGTATTGATTCTCTGGTTTCAGATATTGCTCAGTGTGGCGCCAGTGCAATAACCATACATGGTCGATCACGACAGCAAAGGTACAGCAAGCTTGCTGATTGGGACTATATCTACCAATGTGTAAGAAAGTCCCCCAACACATTGCCAGTTCTGGGAAATGGTGATATCTTTTCATTCACTGAATGGAATAAACACATAACTGAGTGCCCTGAGCTCTCAACTTCTATGATTGCTCGAGGTGCTCTAATTAAGGTTTATCTCTCTATTTTGACTTATGAGGCTTCTTTAATTATGGTATGTAGAGATACCTTGACGGATGTATTGATTCATATGTTCTGATTGTACACTTCTTCATGGGCAGCCGTGGATATTTACTGAAATTAAGGAACAACGGCATTGGGACATTAGTTCGGGGGAGAGATTTAATATTCTGAAGGATTATGTGAACTGTGGTCTTGCACATTGGGGTTCAGATTCCAAAGGTATGTTTTAGTACTTTCTTTATATTTGGATTACTCCATATAATCTGGAAAGGGTCTCATCTTATAGTTGACTGGTATATTCATGTGTAGTGCATTATTTCATCAATCTCTATGTTACAATAAAATATCAAACCATGCTCATAGTTTTGTCACATATTTCTAGTGTGCATTTTGTCTCTTTATACAAAAAAATTGGAGAAAGGCACCCAATATGTTAAATGGACAACTGAAGAATCAAGAGCGCATGCTTCTAAATGATTTTGGTATAAAATGTTTTAGTTACTTCTGCTTTTTCTCATCACAATCACACAGTTTTTGTGAATAGGAATGAGGGCAATTTGTCATCTAAGATATTAACAGTTAATACTTCCTACAAACAGTGATAAATTAAGGGTGATATATGCAAGATGCTAGAAAAATCGAAAGTAAGGAAAAGCTAGCATTTGTAACTAATGTTTTATATGGAATTAAAAAAAAGAAGAAAAAATGGACTTAATTCTAGACGCTTCAAGAAGAAAAAATGGACTTAATTCTAGACGCTTCTTTCTTCTTATAATTATAGGGTGCTAGAACTTGCTATTAAACTGCACGACTCATGCACATGCATGTTGCACTTGGAAACCTAACCTTAGAAACTAGTGTAGGCGTCAAAAAATGCTGATAGATATCCAAACACAGCTCAAGATAAAGAGAAGATCATCCAAAGATCACAGGAAATGGCCTTACGCTGTCTTGAAATGATCAAGACAGTGTAGACTGTCTCACACATGAGACAGTGTATACTGTCTCGCAATGCGAGACAGTGTTGACTGTCTCGCACGCGAGACAGCTCTGAAATGTTCAGAAACTGCTGACACGTGGTCACCAACTGTTCAGGAACGTGGGAAACATCGTGGGCGAGAATCACGTGGATAACTGTTAAAATAACAGAGTTTAGAACGTGGGAAGGCAGTTACAGAAGAAACTGTCAGGCAGTTTAAGCTTTCCGAGACAGTCTTGAATGTCTCGGCTGTCTCGGAAGCCGAGACAGTCATAACTGTCTAAGCCGTCGAGACAGACAAGACTGTCTCGCAGTCAAAACCTCTTCATGATGTCGTGTTTTCAGTTAAATGTTCCTAGAGGTTATAAATACCCTCCTAGGGTCATTACTGACAGAGATCTGAGCACAGAGAGCAGACAGAGCAGTACACTTAAGTTCCTTGTGTGATTCCTTGAGATTTGAGCTGTGACTTAATCTTAAGAAGAGTGTTCATCTTACTTTGATAAGATATTCACTGATTTTCATTCTTGCTTCTAAACGAAGGAAGAATACCAAAGACCTTCACGATCTGTGAATCGGTGATCCACGAGCCAAAGCACTCCCGGCACAGGCAAAGTCCCACAAAAGCAGAAATCGATAAACGATTCTTGTGTTATTTTCTACAAAGTTGTAATTTTTCTTTTGTTGTGTAAAAGAAGTCTTATAAAAAGGCTATTTCTTTTGAATTTGTTGTAATCGACTGAAGATATAATGAATTCCATAATAAAATTAACTTTTGATAAAAACAAACTGGCGACCACAGTGGGAGCCAACGGTCTCGCTGTCGAGATCGTAGTGTCGCAGCCGATCAAGATCGTGATCAACGAAGAGATCGAATATGAGTTCGATCAAGCAAAATTTAAGGAGTATCTGTCATTCTCATCCTCAAAATCTTCCTCGTCTCGTAAGTGCAGGAAGATTTCATCTTCCAAGAAGGTTTTCCAGTCTTCAACTCCGATGAAGACTACGAGTGAAAATTCTTGCCCGATTGTGGCTAAGGATTCTACTTGCATCATATCTGTTCTAAATGACCATTCCCCAGTTAAGGGGTCGTTGAACCAAAGCTCACCGGCACTGACGAAGAGGGCTCGTCAGAGACAACGTCAGCGTCGTGCTCGTCAATTGGCCAAGGTCTTAGAACAAACCGACGGGGTTCGTTATTACGCGGACCTAGAGTCGAGGAAGCATAGAGTGATTCAGTTACCTCAACGGTAAACTAATCACATTTCTGCACAGCTCACAACGGAAGAATGGACTTTTGTCAAGAGGGCTCGTTCGACCCTCAAAGAGCATATACAAAAACGTCGGGCGAATGCTGCTCGCGCTCGTGCCCTTCATCAACAGACGCAAGAAGGAAAGAAAGAAATGGTGTCTGAAGAGCCACCAAAGAACCGTAAAGTTTGGATCCCGAAGTCTAAACTTGCACAAAAATCAGGTCACCGGGATAAATCTTTCAACTGTCTCGGACATACCGAGGCAATGACAGCTGTCTCGGCCAGAGAAAAGCTTCTAAGATGTCTCTTTTAACACCATCAACATCCATTCCGGGTTCGTCCACTACGTCCACATCTGCGGTATCACCAATGAAGCCCTAGGTCAGCCCGGACCTGTCGAAATTCAAGATTACAACAGCGGATCTCCTCAGTTTGTCACTTGACGATCGAGGCAAAGTTCCGATCAAAGAACACTCGGATATGACGAATAAACCCTTAGTAGAGTGTTTTATACTGGGGGTCGTAAGTATCCTCCGATTAGAACAAAACAAACCCAAAATGAGAAAATACCAATTCACTCTCGTTTAGGGCTTGTAAAAACTCCATGCTCGTAAGGGGTGGATTTAAGTATTCAACCTTGGATCGCTCAGAGGCGACGACAAGTCGTCCTGTGCATATTAACAAGGCTAAAAAACACAAGATAGGTTGCTCGAATCATGGTAATGATGAGCTGTACTATCAAACTAATAAGTCACGAAAAAGGGTTGCTCGAGAAACGGAGTCTCATTGCTCGTGTGAAAGGCTCATTAAGGCAGTACTAACAGAATGCAGTTGTTCCAAGACTGAACCGACGAGAATCTCAGTATTTCAAAGACTTTCCGCTAGAACATCAAAACCCAAAATGAGACGTTTCAACAAAGAAGAAACCTGCAATTCGGAAAGATGAGTTCCCAGAGGTCACTATTAATATGACAGGTAGAGGAAAGCAACATTCGGTTAATCCGGATCCTGATTTCTCTCCAGGAGGGAGAGTTGAGCAGGGTTTTTCCCAAAGGATGTCACGGCTACAACGAAGGGCCAACCGGCGTCGGGATTATAGAAAAATACATGAAGGGTTATCTTCAGAAGAGGAACTGTCAGATATTTGTTCTGCGGTTGCCTCGGACGATACCACATCCAGTGTTGGGCAAGTCAGAGAATCATTTGTAATTACGCTAGATCAACTAGCTCAGATATTACAAGAAGCATTATCTAAACAGCGCGAAAAAATTAGAGCTGAAATAAAGACTGAGATGGAGTTGACAATGTAACAGATGAGAGATTTGCAAGCTCAACAACAGCAACCAGAATCAAGTCAAAAGGCTGAATCTAGCAGGCGTGAGCTATACCTGTGCGTATAACCAAGGTTGATAGCGACCATGAGATGGATGAAACCATCTTTGCTGATCCTCCTCCTAATAAAGACAATTCGGAGAGCGGTATGGCTAAGTCGTCTACTCAACTTCCTCAAATCTACTTGAAGAAGAATACAGAAGAAGACAAGAAGATGCAAGATCTCGAAAATAAAGTTAACGCTCTGATGATAGCCCAAGAAGTGAAGAAAACGGGTATCCCATACCCGTACCCAAAGGAGTGTGATCTGATTCCTTATCCCCCAAAATTTAGTTTGATTAACTTTACTCCTTTTGATGGCAGGGGTTCACCTACGCAACATTTAATCTATTTCAAATTTTATCTTGGTGCGATCTCCGAAAATGAAGTTTTGATGGTACGGTCATTCGTAGGGACCCTTCGTGGGCCTGCCTTCGATTGGTACCGCCGTCTCAAGCCGGGGAGTATCAGCAGCTGGGATGATAGGGAGGGATTGTTCCTTACTAATTTTTTTGACGACGACACTGAGGTCTCTATTGGCACCTTGCTGGACGAGAAGCAGAAAGATAGGTAGTCAGTTGATGTCTTCGTTAAGCGATTTCGGAACAAAGCGGTAAACTGCCGAGATCCACTTACGGAAGAGTTCATTCTTTAGACATGTCATAATAACTTGTCTTTAGATGTGCTAGAAGTCATGGGGGTTGTGCCTTCTAAAACGTGGAAAGAATTGAAAGTGAGAGGAGAACAAGCCGAACGTTTCCTCAAGAGGAAGAAGCTTGAAAGGGGTCAGCCACCAGCTAATCCTCAAAAACAGAATTTTAACCCTCGAGACAGAGGCAGAGGGTCCACAGCTGCTGTGGATGCTCATCAAACGTCACAACAACCGCAACAATCATCTTTTCAACTTGCACAACATCAGACTCAGCAGTCTCCGAGGTAGCCCAAGGCTTCAGAACCCAGGTTCCCGAAAGAATATTCTTTTAAAGATGATGAAGTACCGGTCATCTTTAAGTATCTTTTGGACAACAACAAGATCATACTTCCACCGATCATAAATCAGGAAGAGGCAAAGAAGACTAATGACCCGAAATATTGTACATATCACAGAAGCGTTCATCATCCCACCAATGCGTGTTATGTTTTAAAAGATAAAATACAAACCTTAATCGATGTTGGTATTCTGACTCCAAAGATGAAAGAGAAGAAAGTAGGTGCAAACGTAGTATCTATTAGTTTCGGTTCGGTGTCTTTATCCTGGTTCCAACCCGAACCAGTATCGAAGGTCAAAATGTAAATCGTCAACGATGACCCTCATGGACAGCGTCAGAAGGGACTTGTGTCACATACAACACCAAACGGCGCAATCCTTTGGGTTCATCCTGATTTGCTTGAAGATGAACAGTGGACGACATCCACATCTAAATTAAAGGGCAAAGGAAAGAAGAAGTCTTGTTTCGGAGCTTCGGCAATTCCTGAGGAAAATGATGAAGAAATTCCAGCTCTACCGCTTTCTGAGGAGGAGCAAGAATGTTTCGCTACAAGGAGTGAAAATGAATACCGTTTTAATTACCCAAGTGCATCTGAGCAACTAGCTGAACAGGGGGTGGTAAAAGCCGCACCTTCTAAAACCCTTGCAGAGCTAGGGGTAGTTGCAACTCCTCCTGTGACTGCTGGAAAACCTCAACAACCAGCTAAATAAAAGGAGAAAGAACCCCAACATAAAGATGTTCAAGTTCCGAGGCAGTCTCGTTTCAATCGACCAATTGGACGAGATAAACCGGAAAGCTCGAACGCTCCATATCGTTTCAACGTCATGGCTCGGTTAGCTAATATCCCAGCAAGGATCACGCTATACGAGTTACTGCGCCTTTCAAAGGATACCAGAGAAGCTTTGCAAGAAGTATTGGCTGATTCTGAGGTATTTCTCACCCAGATTAAGCCAACCCCTGAAGAGCCAGAGTCATCGGTTCAGCATTGCAATCTGGCAGCTATAAAATTCCTTTGTATTGTTTTCACCAAAGAAGATATGCAAGTCAAGAATTTGAAACATGATAGGCCTTTATATTTCACTAGATATATTGGCTCAAGCGTTGTCAATCGGGTTCAGGTTGATCCGGGTTTCGCTGTCAGCATCATGCCATTTCGGTTGATGTACCACCTCGAAATTCCTGCCAATAACTTAGCCTCCACAGGAATCGTTATTTACGGATTCAATACTAGTGGATCTAGGCCATTAGAAAAAATCTGGATGAAGTGTCAACTCGGAGATTTGAAGTCAGAGGTCACTTGTTATGTGATCGATGCAGAGACTTATAATTTATTGTTGGGTTGTCCACGGATCCACAGTAATCTTATAGTTTCCTTCACCCTACATCAGTGTCTGAAATATGTTGACACTAACAACGAGGTCAAGACAGTGGTCGCGGATAAGCAACCATTTAAGGGGTTAGAAAATTATTTTACTGACTCCCTTCTTTATGGTGTTAAATCCGATACTGAACCATCGGCCCATGGTACGGACAACTGAGAATAAGCTGATACCGAAGCTGGGCTTGATTATAGTGAAGGTCTTGTACTAAATGACATTGAACCTCTTGTAATCGATCTTGACGGTGGTGAATCGTCGGATTAAAGTTGTAACTGGCAACTTGTCGATAAAATAATAAATGATAATTTAGAGTATTCGCGTTGTCTCGATAATATAATGCAAGAATTATATGACAATCCTAGTCTACACATGCCACTTCGTTCGTCTTATACGACGACGAAATACATTCAAAACTCATTCGAAACGACTGTGATCCTACCTGCGAAGATAGGGGGTGAAAAAAAATAATTTTCGGAAAAGGGGAATCATCCCCAACCTCTGATCCCTTCTTGGACACCAATTCAGATGACGAAGGACCCAGACGACATTTCTCTAGGTATAGTTTACAAGCAAATGACTACATGAGAAGGCAATGATATGACTTCTCGCTCGGTGAAGGTTTTCGTTTTGGTCAAGGTGTCAGGGTTCCACCCCGTCCTACCTATGTACTGAAAGGAAAACCTGATAATTATTACAGCCATAGAAGAGATTTGGGTCACGTTTCGTCATCTGATGATGAATATTGCTGGCAAATCATTAACCAGCTAACAAATAAAAGTGAGTATTCATCCGATACTTCAACTTGGGATTCTGACACTAGTATCAGAGAAACGTTCAAAAGATTAATGTCGAACATGACCGTAGTCGATCCTTCTACTACGGAAGAAGATGATCAATTACCCACTTAGGAAGACCCCTGTGTACATTACATGAATGTTCAATACGACGATCGATTTGAACAAAGAGAACCTCCTACTGAGGATAGAGTAGTCTAGATTAATATGGGTGACGAAATTAATCCGAAACCTATATTTATTAGCGACGATCTTCCGCCGGATGAGAAAGAGGAACTAATCGCCCTTATTAGAGAGTATATCGACGTTTTCGCTTGGAATTATGAAGATATGCCGGGACTTGACCCAAATGTGGCAATGCACAGCCTTAACATTAAACCGGATGTTAAACCTGTCAAGCAACAACAAAGACGGTTTCGTCCACAAATTATAGAGGCGATAGAAGCTGAAGTCAATAAACTGATCGATTCAGGCTTCGTCAGAGAAGAACAACATCCTGATTGGTTGGCCAATATTGTTCCAGTCCTTAAAAAGAACGAAAAGATCAGAATCTGTATTGATTTCAGAGATCTGAATATAGCCTGCCCTAAAGACGACTTCCTTCTACTAATTACAGATGTCATTATTGACAACACATGCGGGTTCGAGAGAATGCCATTTATGGATGGATTTTATGGATATAATCAGATCAAGATGCACCCAGACGATGAAAAGCATACTGTATTCAGAACACTCATTGGTGTTTTCTGTTATATCGTTATGCCCTTTGGTTTGAAGAACGCTGGCGTCACATACCAACGAGCAATGACGAAAATCTTTCATGAGCACCTTCGGAAAACCGTTGAATGCTACGTCAACGATCTGGTCGTTAAAAGTCACGATAAGAACAACCACATTGACGATCTGAAGACAATGTTCAATCTTATAAGGAGTCATCAGTTGAAGATGAACCCTACTAAGTCCTTCCTTGGAATGTCCAGCGGTAAAATTTTGGATTCATCGTCACTACAAAAGGTATTCATATTGATTCTGATAAAGTGAAGGCGATACATGAATTCAACCCCCAAGAAATCTTAAAGAACTTAGAGGGCTGCAAGGTCGATTGGCATATATCCGTAGGTTTATTTCAAACCTTTCTGGAAAGTGTCAGTCATTCTCTAAACTCACAAAGAAAGGCGTGTCGTTCATTTGGGATGAAGCATGTCAAAAGGCGTTCGAGGATATCAAAACATATCTAGCGAATCCGCCTATTCTCGTTGCACCGAAATCGTACACACCGTTTTTGATTTATGTCAAAGCGACGAACCATTTGTTAAGTGCATTGCTTGCACAAGACGACGATAATGGTCACAAACAAGCTGTGTATTATCTAAGTCGTACATTAGTAGGAGTCGAGTCTCGCTATCCGATGATCGAGAAAGAATGCCTCGCCCTGGTATTCGCGATCCAAAAATACGATATTATTTAGTTGGACAGATAATTTATGTCATTTCCAACGTAAACCCGATTCGAGTGTTCATGACTCAACCTGCCTCTATGAATTGGCGTTTAGCCAGGTGGGCCTTACTCTTATCTCAATATGATTTACATTTCAAGCAGCAAAAATCAGTTAAGGGACAAGCTATTTGTGATCTTTTGACGGTAAACCCTACAAAAGATATAGCCGAGTTGTACGATGATCTGTCGGATGAAACTCACGAAGTTAACACCACAACACATCAACAAGTGTGACAATTATACTTCGATGGGGTTTCCCGAGCAACCAACGTAGCGAGCACACCCGGATGTTCTAAAATTTCTTCAGGAGTGGGGGTCGTTTTAGTTTCCCCGGAAAAGCATGTATTGTCAGAGCATACTCGTTGACCGAGCCATGTTCTAATAACGTGGCTGAGTACAATGCATTAATAATTGGACTTAATTTTGCTAAAGAGCTGGGGGTCGAATATCTTGAAGCTTTTGGTGATTCTCAATTGGTAGTTAATCAGATACGAGGAGAGTATGAGGTCAGAAATCAAGATCTGATTCCATACCACCAGGTAGCCATCGAGATAACAAGCTCGTTTGAAGAATTTTTCATCGAGTACGTTCTACGTCTCCAAAATGCATATGCAGACGCATTGGCGGCATTATCAGTATCTTTGGCATAGCCTCCCGAAACAGAACAATTAATTACGGTGAGAACTTACCAGCTTATTGTTCCAATCTACGATTCGATTGCCAAAGAAGCACACTCAACGAGAGTTGAACCCGAAGTTCGAGATTGACGTTTTCCTATCATCGATTATGTCCTACATGGTATCTTACCTGAAGATGTAAGAGAAAGAGATTCGATTCGGCGAAGAGCACCGAGATTTTACTACAACGTTACAACACAAATGTTGTATCGACGTTCGTACGATGGTCTATTACTTCGTTGTCTATCCAATAGAGAGGTGGAACAAGCACTCAAGGAGGCACATGATAGGACATGCGGTGCACATCAGCCCGGTCCCAAACTCTGCGACCGACTTAGGAGAATGAGATATTACTGGCCAATTATGGTAAAGGATGCAGTTGACTACATCCGAAAGTGTCATGCGTGTCAAGTACACACAAGCTATATGCATCAGCCACCAGAACATTTGCACCCATCAGCAACATTATAGCCATTCGAAACATGAGGAATGTATATTGTAGGTCCTATTTTTCCGCCTTCAGTCAAATGTGACCGTTTTATTCTGACGATCACCGATTACTTCTCAAAATGGGCTGAAGCAGTCCCGTTTAAAGAAGTAAAGACAAGCGATGTTATTAAGTTCATTAAACATCACATTATATATCGATATGGTGTCCCGAGACGGATAGTACATGACAACGACCCTCAATTTGTCAGCAGCGTATTCATCAAATTCTGCAGTAAATTTGGAATTAAGGACGTTTCATCGACTGCTTATAATCCTACAGCTAACGGACTGGCCGAAGCCTTCAATAAGACTATTATCAAGATTTTGATAAAACTTGTAAAAGTCAATAAGCGAGATTGGGATGACAAACTCGGTGAAGCTCTGTGGACTTACTGTACTACTGTCCGTACCCTAACTGGAACAACCCCATATTCTTTGATATATGGGTGCGAAGCTGTCCTCCCTTTAGAAATACAAATTTCCTCTCTGTATCGTGCTCGCAACGGGAATGACGACGGAAGAATAACATCAAAAACGCCTCGAAGAATTAGAGACGTTAGATGAGAAGCGCTTAGAAGCTTAGCAACAAATCGAGTTTTATCAGGCCAGAATTTCTCGTGCTTTTGATAAAAAAGTCCGACAACGAAGTTTCAAGGAAGGAGACCTGGTTCTGGCCGTTCGAAGACCCATGATTCTCAATTTCAAAAAGAAAGGGAAATTTCAACCCAAATGGGAAGGACCGTTCGTAATAGAAACAGTTTATTCGAACGGTGTATATCGCTTGATTACTCAAAACGGCAATAAACTTATGATACCGATAAATGAGAAGTTCCTGAAGAAGTACCACCCTTAGTATGTTCAGGATAACCTATTTGAAACGGGAAGTTCCTAAAAGAATCCAGTATAAGATATTTTTTAAGATAACCCGAGATCAGTTAATTATTCTATAAGGGAGACTGATTTATTATAAAATGATGGTTATTTAATTATTTCCAAGATGATTAAGAACCTCCCACTAGGACTTTCCAAACATTTTGCTGTGATGAGATTCAACGATAAAATACAGTTGGTATTTCCTCACAAAACCCCCACAATGCGATCGTGGGGGGACTCAATGATTCGTAACCCCACACCACAAAATCCCTCACCGATCGGATTAATCAACGGTGGGTCCACCAAAATCCGTCATGGATTAAAATCCTTCAAACTCCCATCGTATCTAATTTTTTAACACTCCCAATGTTGAAATTATGATACAGTATTCAAAAAGTTCGATTTGTTGATCCGTAGCAATCAACGAATCCTTTTATGTCAAATCATTTTGTTTGATATCAAAAACTCCTACTGAGTGATGGGTACAAGTTAACATTTCCATCGTTACTCGTACTACGCTCCCATTTCTCATTTGGTCAAACCTTCCTACAGTTAGGACCAAAGCCAAAATCCTCTCTCGATTCCTTTCATGAACGAGAGGTTCACTTTCGAAACTGAAATTCCTTTTCGACAAACGAAAGGGCCTCAATTCCATTTGAACAATTTAGCTTATTAAAGGTAAAATTGTCTTAACTCCCACTTGATCAAACCTTCCTACAGTTAGGGCCACAAAAAAAAATCTTCTCTCGTTCATTCTACGAACGAGAGGTCCACTTTCGATTTGAGTAATCAAACCTTATGACAATTAGGGTTATTTAAACCCATCTAGATTCTCTAAGTGAAAATCCTGCTTTGAGTTTCCTTTGCACCAGGAGACAGAATATAAAATTCTTCCTTTCCGATTTTGGGTTCATCTCTACCAACAAACAAGAGATTAGGAGACAGAATATAAAATTCTTCCTCTCCGATTTTGGGTTCATCTCTACCAACAAATAAGAGATCAGGAGACAGAATATAAAATTCTTCCTCCCTGATTTTGGGTTCATTTTTACCAACAAACAAGAGACTGGGAGATAGAATATCAGATTCTTCTTCCCCGATTTTGGGTTCGTTTTGCTATCAAGAAAATGTAACCTAATAACATTTTAAAATCCACGCTGCTCATGCATGGGGTACGTTATCTCGATCCCTTATTAGAGATAAGCCTACATCTAACACATGTAGCTTACATATTCAACATTGTAGTTCAAAGCCTAAAAGAGTTTAATTCTTCCAGCTTAACGTTATATGTGAAACGGATCTAGATAATTCACATACTAGCCCGACTCAAACGGTAGTCGGTAAAGGCATATCAAATCCGTTAATGGCTGAGGATTTGCCAAAAATCCTATAAGTATTATAGTTATTTATTCTAAACAAGAATGAGTAATCATAATAAAATTCCGATAAGCAAAAGAGTTCACTTTATTCATAAGAAAAACTCTTTAATGCGGCAAAAGTGTCATTACAGAATAAAAAGTTTTCTTTTAATCTAAACATAACTTGTAATTACAAAATTGCCCTTCAAGTTTTGAGAGCGCTTCTGCATAAGATTGTTCAAATTCAGCTTTCAGGTCAGCTTTTAAGGATTCTTCGCTGGTGTTCCGAGCTTGAAGGACTTCTTGTTCCGTCTCAGTAAGCTTCTTGTCCTGAAGTTAAGCTTTTTGTCCTGAAGTTCCAGCTGTTGGAATAAATCTTTTTCGACACGTTCAACTTCAACCAAATCAAGTTTTAGAATACTCTCGGCGTCCTTGGCTTCTACAAGCTCCTTTTCCAAGCGGGCTATATGAGCTTGACGTAATTCTAAGCATTGGAATAAATCAGCCTTAGCCTGAATCTTATTAGCGATACCCGATCTCATCTGGGTTACACGATTTCTCAACTTTTGAAGCTCGAGCTCTGCTGATTTTTGTGAAGCATGCCACTCTTGCAGTTTGAGTTCTATTTGAGTTGATACATAAGAAGAGACGCCGCCAATCTTAAAATCCCTCAGTTGTTCAAATTGTTGTTTCATCTGAACTAGGTAGACTTCGATAGAATCAGCCAATTCAGGATATCCATCTTCTCTAATTCCTGCTATATGGCGATCAAACGACCTCCTAAAGCTGTCGAAGGATGACCCGTGATGAAGAATTCAATCAATCATAAGGTTTAAGAAATAAACAAAGCTTTGGATGTCTGAACAGATAAACGCCTTATCCGGATCTTCATCGGACTTTAAAGCTTTGATAGACTCAAGTAATGTCGAAGGAGACACTGCAAATCTGCAATAAGAGGAAAAGAAATAAGTACTCGAAAGAATACTTAAGTTAATGCTCGAAACTTAAAATCCAATGAAAAATATCGAGTTTAATAGCAGAGCCTTCAACATGGCCTTCTCGCCCCAATGATGTCAGTCCGGCTTTTTGAGCAATCAAAGTTGATTCAGGAATAACAGCCGTCGACGTACCCGCTACATCAGTTGATGGGACAACCGGAACTTGCGTCAAGATCGGATCCGAATCTATGAAATTTTTGGGGGGAATGACTAAAGATTCTGCAAGAAAGAAAAAAACATAATGAGTACGTTGGAATATCAATCAGAAGTTTCAAACAAGCGATGGATAAAACTCACCAGTCCTAGATGCGACAGCTGTTGATGTACCAACTTCTTCGGTTGGTCTCGTTTTTGTTGCGACAGGACTAATTTGAGGGGTGGCAACAACTTCTATCATCATGGGGTCTATAGGAGTGAGAGGTTGAGATTTAAGAATTGATGACTGAATGTCGGCCTCGGTTCCTGTTGACAACAAGAACTCACGACCCTCGGGCTGATCAGACGTTCCGGTTTCAGCAACTGGTCTTATAATTCAGACACTTATATGATTATTCAAAGTTAAACGACAAAAAGACAACAGAGTTTATAGAATAAAGGCCTTACTTTCAGAAAGACCCGTTTCGATTGAACCAACTCCAACAGATGATTCTGTAGCTGTCCCATGAGCCTTCCCCGATAACAAATCGGAAATATATTGATGGTCGTCCTCTGAGAGATCGAGATTAAGATTGTGCTCGTTGAAATCCTCGACCTCAACAGCGTGAGTGGGTTCTCCTCCAGCTGATTCATTCATTATGGCATCTACAGAATGTGTTGGGTCATAAGTAACATATATACTTAGATGAACTTACACAAAATGGAGATTAGTTTTACCTTCGTTAACCGGGACGGATTCGAGGGCTCCACTACTTGTACCCGTTTCTTTTAGTTTAACTAAAAGGAGACAAAGTGCACAAGTCATTAGAAGAGGCACGCGTTCCGACTCATTCATCTTTCGGAATTGCCTTCCAAACGGAAAAAGATCCGTACCTGCGTTTGAAGCCGATGGGTCAACGTCAGAAGTTGTTGGAACACCGGCAGTTTCATCATTAAACGCGTCATTCATTTGTTGAACGAAGCTGGGTTCCTTAGCTTTCATACCGCCGGGAGAAGCAGTGTCAGTCTGAAATTCTACTTCTTCTTGACTCCCTACAGAAATTGAGTGCGATATAAATCTGGGTATTGAGAAATATAAGAACAGTGAAATGAAAATAAAGACGAATCGTTACTTTGTTCGTTTGAAGAAACACTGCGGGTAGATGTCTCCTCTAAAGCAGGAAGACGAACACGTGGTCGAGAGATAACCTTCTTCCGTCTTTTCAGTGGACGCGCTTCATCTTGAACACCAGATCTTTCGTGACGATACTTGGTACGCAACTCAGTCCTCGGAGGAACTTGGGTTTGAGCTTGAGTTGAAGATTGTGATCTTTGCCTGTGAACAAGAGACATTGTATCTTCTTCCTCCTCTTCATCTCCACTAAGGACCTCTGCCGTCATTCGATTGGGTTGCGTCATAACGACCCTCTCCCTCCTCTTCGGAGCGTCTTGGGGTCGAGCTGGATCAGCATGGTGAGCTCTGTGAGCAACAGAAGGGTTTACATATCCTCTTTCGAAGAAAGAGTCCGGAAGACCAGTTGTCTCTTCTTTAGTTGTTTCAGAACTTGATCCAGTCTCATCCGCCCTCTCGGAAGTTTCGGTCTCGTCAGTCTCAAACTCTTCTTCACTATTAGCTGGGCGGATAAGTTCTTTTCCCTTTCTGGACGATTCGGCGGCTTCTTTCCCTCGAGTTGAGAGTACAGTCTCATGGACAACTTCTGTCGCCTGTCGGGAGGTTATTTCTTCCTCTAATTCGGATATTCTCCTCTTTCGAGCAATGGTATTGGCAGCTATCAGCCACTTACAGTAAAGAAAAGTCATCTGCAGAGGAGACGTCTCCAAAGGGAGGTCAAACTCAACATTCGTGCAGCCGACGATGCTCCAAAACTAGGCTCTCGCCCCATCAATAAGTCCACCTCGAACCCTAAGTATGGCCGAATTGACGAGCAAACCGGCATGGAAAGTATGGCTCGATGTGACATACATCCTTCACCCTGAATACTAGATAACCTGGTCGGATGTTCATCAACCATCTCAAGCAACCGACATCCAAAATCGTGCGATTCTGTCTGGGTTCTTCAGCATCCAATAAAGTAGTGTTGTAAGTCCCGGAGAATTGAGGGAAACAAAGAAAGAATTCCTAACATTTGTGGACTTTGAATTGCCTAGATATATCCAGCCACCGATATTTGACCTATTTACAACCTTCAAGAGTCTGCAGTAGAGGGAGGTTTGGATCTACCGTCTCAAAAGCCTCCATTAAATCTGGTCGGTGAAGTACCAACCAGGTCATCAAATAGGTCTACGGTAATCCAGCTTCGGGACGGATATTCCAACGGAGTTTTCCTTCCCCCCTTGGGTAAACACAGAAGCTAATTGTTGTAATCCACTGTGAATAGCAGCCACCATTGTAGGAAGCAAAGATAACCTATGACCTGTGACTAATTGAGCGGTTGGATATAACACTTCGATCGGCATAGTGTCGGAGGGTTGATGTGGGACGACGCACCTTTTCAGCCATAAGGCCAGAAAGCCGGCCAGCAGAGTGGTTGGATTGATCGGAACACCAGCCTGCCACAGATAAGAACAGAATTTGGTATCGTGAGGAAAGCCATCTTCAGAGCGAGAGGTGTAGGACTGTGCGTTTGTTCTCTCTAACAACCGGTTGATTTCATTCGGAGTCAAAGGAGATAGTCCACACACGTCTTCCGAACGACTCTCAAGATTTTTAAACAAATAATCCGCGAATTGTTTCAAGCTGATCTGAGGAGATCTCTTCTTAGCTCTAGTCTCCATTTCGGCCATAGCTATATGATAGTGGCATGTCAACTCTCATAAGGTGTCATAGGTCACGGCTGACCGATCCTTCATCCTATTCAATTGACTGACAGTTGGGAAGAATTCTTGATACAGAACATCACCTATAGGCAGCCCCGATACCTTCATCATTTCATGTAATAGCAGTCCAAGCTCCCCGTTCTTGGTGAAGAAAGTGTTGGTGTCGGGATTGTAGATCTCGAACAAAGCAAAGAAGTGATCCACGCTGATCTGCAGACCGTACATGCTGGCGCGAATCGGAACTGACAACCCTAACTCCGCTAATTCTCGCCTCCAGCGATTCAATACATATCGGATCATTCTTGTCCACCACTTATCTCCAAAATAATGAACCCATCCATAACATCTGAACTTCTTAATGGGGAATTCTTTTCCCAGTACAGCTAACCTATTCTTCACAGTGTTCGCCTGTGCCGTCTTTTCATTCTGGGGCAGATTATCTTGACCTAAGATACTAGGGTGAAGTCCTCGCACAGAAGCTTTGTCACTAGAACCTGGGGTGACCTCTCTACCAATGAAACCACAGTGAACACGCTCGTGGTTTTCGGTCAATCTCCAAAATATCTCCCGATCAACTGCCAAGTTTCTGAACTTCAAAAGCGAATGATCCCGAGGAATCCAGGGCAGATATAAGAATGTCGACCCACTCTCATGCAACCACTGTGCAGATCTACAAAACAATTTCTAGGTCCTTCACAGAGTCACCAAATAGGAAATCCGGCTTCCTTATACACTGGTTAGAGTCTTGCTCTGAAATTAAAGTCGTGTCTGTGATTAATCGTCGCAGAACACGACAACTACCTCGTCGTATCAACTCCATTGCTCCTTCGCTATAGTCCGAGTTGAACTGGGGAGATGATTCAACTAACGGGATTCCTTCATAGCAGGAGTAGGTGGCACTACTTGGACCCGTGACTTCACTAGCGATGAAGATTACAGAAGGAAAATAGACTGACAAAGAAGAAGTACATATAAATTATGTAAGAATAGTTCTAAAATTTTAGAGAAGACAATGTATCTTATTTCATAAGATAGAATCGCCATCTCCTAACAGGTGTGACGAGTTTCATTTACCACACGTATAAAAGAGATACGCGTTACTATGCACGAGCATTATAACGGCATATCAGAACCTCTCAAAATACGTGGGATAATATGAAATCACCCCTGTATACTTTGAAGTGTGTCTTGTCCAAGCAAAACAAACACTTTTTAGTGTCGATCCCCTCAAAGGAGAATACCGACTCTTCTTGAATGCATCTCAAAGGATGACAAACGAGGATTTACGTACAAAGATGGATAAATACATATAAAATTGACAAGATGTAATATTTAAATTCGTAAAAGGGTGAAAGAAATGTACCCCCGTAAGGAGTGACAGCGGGAGCAGCCCCCTCGGTAGCCTGGAAAGCCGAACAGCCTCGGGAAACTTGAGATCTTTTCGGCGACATGATGGAAATATGATACCTGTCGAAATCCAATGAGAAAGTTAGGGTTTTGGAGTTAGAATCGACAAATATATCACTGCATGGAGATGAAGCAAAGAAAGTTGAAAATTTTAAAACAAAATCCAAGGAGAACAAACCTGAAGAAACCCCTCAAACTTCGAAAGAAATCTCCCCAAACAAGAGCTCTACCCAAATCAGGGACAAAGAGAGGAAGAAAAGGCCAGAAACTTGCTGAAAATCACCGGAAAATCGTCAAAAAGCCGCTGAAAATTGCAGAAAATTCAACATGAAAAGCCCTCGAAAAACCCTAAGTCGGGGTTTTATACCCCCGACTCGACTGACCGAGACAGTCTCGACTGTCTTGGGCAGCGAGACAGTATTGACTGTCTCGCCACGCGAGACAGCCTGAACTGTCTCGCAGCGCGAGACAGTCTACGCTGTCTCGCTGAGCGAGACAGTGACGATTGTCTTGGGCAAAATATTAAATCTGATGGATCTTGATCCGTATAGGACACATCTGGATACTTCAATAGGTACACGAGTCTAAACTGTTTTCCTGCTCTCAACTGGAAGTTTCTGGATAATATCACTCAGAATATTCTTAAAAATAACCTGATTACCTCCCAACGGGTATACGAGGTTAAACTATTTCCCGAAAACTCCGAAAAAAATACATGAGTACAAACTGTGTTCTTATGAAGACTGACATAGTGATAAAGAATCCAGTATCAATTTGGTGACAAAAGCTAAATTCACAAGCACAAATTCCAGCTTCGGTTCAAAATCTCGACAACGGTCAAGCGATAAACGTAGTATCAGAAGAATCTTAGCTATTCTACAAAACACTGATTAGATTGAGAGATAAAGAGGTCAAGAGTTGAAGCCATTTACGGGTCCCTCTACACGATCTACTCTACCAAGTATTGAAGGGAATGTAAGTCAGACCTGTCTTATCCAAAGTGTCCCAGACTCCTTTATAAAAGGATGAGTCTGGAATACTTTGAAGGGGGTATCTGTAGGCGTTAAAAAATACTGATAGA
Source organism: Asparagus kiusianus (assembly GCA_022839385.1). Taxonomy (NCBI): domain Eukaryota; kingdom Viridiplantae; phylum Streptophyta; class Magnoliopsida; order Asparagales; family Asparagaceae; genus Asparagus; species Asparagus kiusianus. The sequence goes on from BQKN01067269.1 coordinate 30,951, forward strand.
TATCCAAACGCAGCTCAAGATAAAGAGAAGATCATCCAAAGATCATAGGAAATGGCCTTACGCTGTCTCGAAATGATCAAGACAGTGTAGACTGTCTCACACGCGAGACAGTGTTGACTGTCTCTCACGCGAGACAACTCTGAAATATTCAGAAATTGCTGATACGTGGCCACCAACTGTTCAGGAACGTGGGAAACATCGTGGGCGAGAATCACGTGGATAACTGTCAAAATAATAGAGTTTAGAACATGGGAAGGCAGTTACAGAAGAAACTGTTAGGTAGTTTAAGCTTTCCGAGATAGTCTTGACTGTCTCGGAAGTCGAGACAGTCATAACTGTCTCGGCCGCCGAGACAGACAAGATTGTCTCGCAGTCAAAACCTCTTCATAATGTCATGTTTTCAGTTAAATGTTCCCAGAGGCTATAAATACCCCCTTAGGGCCATTACTGACAGAGATCTGAGCATATAGAGCAGACAGAGCAGTACACTTAAGTTCCTTGTGTGATTCCTTGAAATTTGAGCTTTGACTTAATCTTAAGAAGAGTGTTCATCTTACTTTGATAAGATATTCACTGATTTTCATTCTTGCTTCTAAATGAAGGAAGAATACCAAAGACTTCCTGGACGTAGAGCTTACACTTCACATCCGTCTTTTGAAACTAATGAGATACGGGTCGGATTCATTTCAGTCCATACCCAAGTTTAAATCTATATGGTTAATGGGTCGTTTAGATGTCTAGTAAAAAAAATGAGTAGTTTACAATTCACGATAATCAATATGATAAAAGAAACTCAAAAATGTGATCAGAATTTTAATTCTAATGACACATGAAGGAGAAAAAATTATCTTATGTATAGTATTAATTCAATATATATATGTAGTCGTGTTCCCGTACCCTACATTTTATAGTTTTGCTGTGTCCCGTACCCGCACCCGCACCCGTACCAGTACCCGTGCCCGTTTCCATGCAACTTAGGATCTAGCTAATGTTATTTAAAATGGATTCATAAGGTCACACCTGTTAACAAAACAGCAAATCAGGTAATAAAAATATATTGAAGTTCAGTACTACTCAGAATATTCATGCCATCATTAAGGTAGTAAAATCACCTCTGAATCAAATGGTCAAATGAAACATGAATCTATTATTCCTTTACTATCTTTTTAACTCAGTCTCAGATGTACTTTTGATATGTTTGAATATTTTTGGAATATTAATATAATTTTAGGATACTACTAGGACTATCTAGCAAAGTATCCAAATGTGCAAGTATCAAATATGCGTTGGATATGAATGTGTTCTCTTGGTTGTGAGTATTCAAGCAACATAGAAGGAAACCTTACTGATGTAAAGAATCAATTAAAGGCAAACATAATCATCTGAATTACAAACAAAGCTAACAAATGTAATCCACTGATGAGTGATGACAAGCCAATAACCTACGAAGATTCTAAAAAACATCTATTGAATGCTAACTGATGAACCTTTTATTTCTTCTATTTAGATCAGATAAAGGCCCAAAAACTGCAGTTAAAAAACTGCAACTGAAAAATAACTTTTATAATCATCGATTTTGGTTTTCACTGCTTCTTGTCCATGAGTTTCTCATGTTGCTTAATGTCCTTTTATGTTGGTCAATTGCTACTTTGTCTTCGGATTTTTATGATTCTAGCGACAAGTTTTTTCGTACTATTCTGCCTAATATTTTCTTAATTTTTTGTGACTTGATGTGAGTACGATTATCTAAATGTGACCGTTATGACTAATTTGATTAATTATTAGTTAGCCTTATAATTATTGCAGAACCAGAGTAACAAAACATATATTCTAAATCTCCCAAACCTTTAGTGTCTGTGTAAATCTTTTTTCTCCATTAAATTGTGATTGTGCTGAGAACTTGTCCTTTGTTAGATTAACTCATTAGTATATCCTTTTTTTACCGATGTCTTATTCTGGTCATTCACTCCATCAATTGTGCTTAAACGACTTCTGTTTGGAATGATAATTAGGAACAATTGAAAAGCAATATTATCGAATGTTCTTTTCGTTGTAACGATTTGGAAATTTTTAACTGCAGCTACCTACCTGCATGTATAAGTTATTGACGCATGGTCGGTCAGGAAAAATTGTCCTAAAGGCGTACATATTTTTTTCATCAATGTTGGATTGATAATGTTAAACTCTAGTTCAAGTCCGTTCTCACCCCCCCGCCCCACCCCCCAAATTTTTTTTATAGGTTTTCCTGTATTCGAGGCACTTACCCTCGACAAAGTTCAGATGGCTGTCTTTGCGTAGTGTGCCTGCAGAAATATCTTTACTCTTATTGTTAATTTTATGTTAACTTCCATATGTTTGTCATTATTCCTCTGCTGGTATCTTTTTTGCTTTGGAAACGTACAACTAAATTGCTCTGCTCATGGATGAATTTGTCTGCATCTAATCCATTATGCTTCACAAGATCGGTTACCAATCTCTCTGATTAGTAACTTCTGATGCCTATAGGTGTGGAGACAACACGATATTTCCTGTTGGAATGGCTGAGTTACACGTACAGATACATTCCAGTTGGTTTATTGGATATCATCCCTCAACGACTAAATTGGAGACCTCCCAGCTTTTTTGGTCGTGATGATCTTGAGACCCTAATGGCTTCAGATTCTGCTGCTGATTGGGTATATTCCTATGACTGTAATTTTTTTTTCTTGTTCTATTTGAGCTGAATTTATTGTCACTTCTGATTCAGATACGCATATCTGAGATGCTGCTTGGAAAGGTTCCAGAAGGCTTCACTTTTGCACCGAAACATAAATCTAATGCCTATGATCGTGCAGAGAATGGCTGATTCTCATAGAAGTTGTTTTCACTCTGCTTCATATGAGATGTGGTTATCTGCTTGTATCCCATTTCACCAGGCAGGAAATATATATGTTTGCCGGAGGACAAAGTTAAGAGCTTCAGAATTACTTCTGCATGGTTCTATTGGAGGTTGAGTGTGATTTGATAAACATGGCATCAGTATATGCCAAATTCGTCATTGTTGTCTAATTCATAGTATCATGGCATTTGTGTATTACTTTCTTTCGTAGTTTATGTCCAAATCCGGAGATATGGCTACTTTGAACAGAAGCAAATGCCATCAGCCACGGAGAAAACCCATTTGTCTCCGTACTTTTGAGGATCAAAAAGTGTGATTCAATAGCTCAACAAACTGAATGGATGCAGGGAGTTTCTTTCAGCATCATGCTTCATTCCCAAGTTTCAGGCACTGCAGTTGAGAAAACTGCAGGTTATTATCCTCATCATGCTTTCTTGCAAGAATAGAAACAGGTTGTTGGGCTGTGATTTCTATGTTTCTTCTAATAAAGCCCTGGCAGCTGAACCCCACAATAAAAATGAATGAGAACCCTGTCAAGAACCAGGACCACTCTGCTACAGAGGTAAGGCATGTGAGGTGCACATGATTCTAGATCTGTATGCAGGGTTGAAGAGTATTAACTAATTGATTTGGTGTTCAGAATCTTGCTGCCAGCTAGGAACATGCTCTTCTAACTCTGAATCATTAGAGAGAGGATGTTATTGTCTAAAGTGGCAGTTAACAGGACAAATTGAGATATTTAATTAACAAGGTCTGAGTAAGGTTTGCAGTCTTGATAAAATTTTCAATTATGAGTGTTAACATTTTGTCAAGTAATTAGGTAAGTGTCTTGTCTAATAGATTGAGTTCGACAAAGTACCTTGTCGAACAGAAAGTTTTCTCAAGTAGCGTTAACTTTTTATTGGCTGTTACTTGGATTGTGTTAATGGTCTATGATTGACTTTTTTTTTTCACCAGTGAGTCACTAAAATTGTTCTTCTAATTGGATTGTGTATGCTCTCAGATACAATGGTCCTCTCACTATACTAGAACTCCTAAGTTTTGATGGACATGTATAAACTTATTTTTTTGTCCTAATAAATTACGTCCAAAAAGTATGGGCAGTTAGGAAAACGTATCGAACAGTCCGTTATTAAAGTACTAAGGAGAGGATCTAAATGAGAAAATAATATCGCGGCAGACATTACACCCGGACCGATTTAAAAAAAAAAAAACCTTTTCAGGGGGTTTATCCGCAACAACTGATTTGACTCGGGGATCTATCAGCAACAGTAGAACTCTTTTTGGGTTCAATACGCAACATACGGAGGCAGTAGGATTAATTTGGCAATAGTACGAGGCGGTCTATCCGCAATTAACCTCAATATCTGTTCTCACCAAGCTCCTTTCCTCAAGCAGTACTAGCGTCCAAAAACTTGCCAAAATAAACCTTGCGAGTTACTTTTCTCAAGCGTGACGGCCAGAATTCATGCTTCCACCATCAGAGTTTTCGCTTTTATTACGAAAAAGTGGATCCGAAGCATGAGCGAGGCTAGTCTACTAGCTCATGCTAATCACGTGACATACACATGATCTCAAACTTGAACAAGGACCGGCTTAACCTTCTGATGAAAAATCCACACAGGACACAGAGGCCCCTTGCTCTCCAAATGATGAACATCTTTTTCAAAAGGGTGCTAAGGACACTTCATCTCTCGGCCATCAATAGCCTGCTTTCTTCATGTGATGTGTGGGGCTCCTCACCAAGCCTTTTGTTTGTCAGGACTCAGGACTAAGTTGTGGGGCCGTAGAAGCCATTGCCCAGATCTCAATCTTTTGTTAGGTTTGTAGATTAATTTAGAGGAAGTTGGTAACCGGAGAGTACATTTCTTCATATATGTTATTGTTGTTGACGAAGAGGAAGGAGGAGAACTTGCATAATTAAGTAAGCTCGTCATGGTACTATCAACAAAAAAAGTGTAGCTTGTCATCGTCTCTATGGGCTTGATGCATCTATATTAACTAGCTAGAAGTTTGTTAGCGTAGGGTACTAGATATGCTAACAAATGAAGGAAGTTGTGGGGATGAAGGACGCTATCTTTGGAAGGTCTAATTTCTCATTCTGGATGACTTGAAACTTGGGGTTTATTATTAAAACATTCTACTCTTTGCCAAATGACACCTTTTACTGAACTTGAGCGTCTGTGTGTGGAAGATCATGGCAATCCCTTTACTAAAATTGAATTTCCTTGAACCTTAACTCAGTCGCGAAATGATACCTTGTATAACCCCTTACAAAACTGACGAGGAGTGCTCAAGGTTGTTTGAAACCTACGTACCATGTAGGGGGGGCCTGGAGGTCGCTAGTTCGAGTTGTGGAAACAACATCTTATAAAAAAACGTAAGGCGATACTGCGTACAATAGGCTCAAAATGGTCTAACATCTTACCAGACCCCGTGCATTGTGGGGGCTTCATGCACCAACTTGCACTTTTTTCTATGCTGATCACGTCATTCAATTTGACAATAAGTTACCATTAGATCGAAGAAGAAAAGAAAAGAAAAAAAAAAGATTGATAACTTTTACTCCAAGTCATTGGATGGGTAAATAAACATTTTCAAATCAAGATTTGAGTCATGAACGATTTGGTTGCTTGTGTTTACCAACTATAAAGGAAACTAAAATGTGTTCAGTGACATATTTCTGAATACCACATATAGTTAGGTTTCAAAATGAGTAAGTATTACTCGATACATAAAAGTATACTAACTATCCATTGTTACCAAGTATTCTCCCATATATCGTGTTCAAATAGTAAAAAGGCAAGCCATCAATTGAAGCATCACAGTTTATTCACTGTAGTTAACATTGTTGAATACTATCGGAATACACATTTTATCTACCCTAAAATTACAACGTATATTAAAACTATAACCACTAATAATTTATCCAAATTCTTGCAAGTAACACGACCGAGACCCAACCTGACCCAACTTATGCTAACGCGACCGGACCGTGGAACCCGAAGTTAAAACAGCGGACACCAAAATCATCATAAAACCCAAGTTAAATATGGATTTGAATTCCGGTTGGCGAGCTCCAACGCCGAGCGGGGCACATAAATAATGCTGAGCCAGAGCTGGAGCTGCGAGTCTATCGATTTACTACATTGTTACGATCGAACAATCAACGGATAAAAAAGAGGAGAGCAATTAAATCAAGAAGGGAAAAAAGGGAAAAAAAAAGTGAGGGGAAAAAAAATGGGAAAATCGCCGAACTCGTGCTTCAAGATCATCTCTTGCGGTGCTGAATCCACTGACGCCGACGACGAGCTCTTGCCGACGGAGGTATCCGATCGTTCCCTCCGCATTTCACTTCAAAATTAGGGTTCCATGTTTTCGTGCAAAATTAAACCTAGGGTTGTCCTAGTTAATTGAAATCTGAAAGCTGGTTTCTGTCGTTTTCTTGAACTATTGCTTGTCGTAAGTATTAAGTAGATCAGCTGGAAGTTATTGGCATTGGTGAAATTTTCTGTAAACTTGATCTTCTGAGCTGGATGCTGAAAATTTTCCACTCTCTTAGGCTTGATTAGTTTGTAGGGACTGTTAGAAAATCGACGATGAAAGAGTGTCATGGTTACAGATTATATGTGGATTTGTCGGATACTGGTTTACTACGGACGTTGTGATCCATCAGATAGTATTTCGTTTAGGTGCTGGATCTTACTCATAGACGACAAGCAGCAAAATTTGGAATCTTTTAGTTACGCGATGCTATAGGTTAGCGAAGACTGAGATCTTGTGGTTGTTAACGAGTTCATTCCGAATTGGGACAGCGATAGCGAGTAACTTGGTTGACCGTCTTTCGGAATAGAGAGATTTATTGGGGGAAAATTGGTAAATTTGTTTTCTGGTCAGTTTGTGAAAAGAATTTACACTTTCGTGTGGATTTATCTATTTTGTTAAAACTCCTCCTTTTTTTCATTTGATTGAGCCTTTGTATTTAACAAAGAGAGAGAGAGAGAGACAAATCTTTTTACTAAAATGTGTTAACCGAACTGTTAAAAGTGTCATCAAACGATTATTTATGTTTTCCTTGAGAGAAGACACACACCTGATTCCTAATTATAACACTGTTGATGCATGAAGTAGTTGTACTTGTTAATCGTTCTCCAGGATTTTCTTAGTAATTACTCGCTTGACGGATTTTTTCTGTTATTTATGTATGGATTTTCTTCATGATCATTATGATCATTAAAATATTTTCACAGGGTAGGCAATTTCACAAAAAATATCAAATTTTGTTTTTTTTATGTCAACCCTCTTTTAGCGTCAAATTATGGATACAGAAACTATGATTCAGGAGAGGCTTGGTGTAATCCTAGATGACTAGTTGACAACCAAAAAGTTTTCCTTAATTAGGGAAAAAGTATGGAAGTAAAACAACTTGAATTTTCTGTAAAGAACAACATTAGGCACAGATGATATGAAAACCTGAACTCCCATATCCATATTGTTAAATTTCCATGCTTCTAAATACTTTTCTAATTTATCAATACTGAGAGAAATTACTAGCAGTTTGGTTTTGAAGAGAGGACACGTAACTTCATATTTGTCTTTTTAAGCCCGTTATCTTTTAGTTGATTCCCTCCTGGTATTCAGAAACTATTATCTATTGTATACTATATAGGCCTTACTTGATGTAGGGGTGCAACTAATATCTAGAATAGCACACTGTACAGATCTTGTTAGTTGGAGTCACATATGGGAATCAGTTATCTAAATGCTCTCAGAGTACAGAGGATTTGAGTAACATAGTGTCGCGCTCCACTAAATACCCTCTCTGCATGTTTTCTATATAGTAATTATGCTTTCCGTACGTATATAAGAGTATGATTCTCCTCAGAATGCCCCACAGTGAGTGGGACGTTCACAAGCACAACCATCAGTGGGTGGGCTAGTGGGGGTAATTTTGTCATTCACCCCACCCATCAGTGTCTAGGAATGCCCCGTCGCATGTTGGGCATTCTGAGGGGATTCATAGTGCCTACATAATTACTGCATTTAGCTAAATAAGAATCCTGATTATAAATACAAAAGAAACTTCCCATAGTTATTATTTGCAAAAAAAAAGTTATTAATAGATGTTTGGAAGTCTCGACTTTTTGAATTTTCATAGTTGGACGTAGATTTCACCCACTGCTTAAAAGTGTCATGCCATAGAGCCTAGAGCTTGGTAATATTGCCCAGTGCTAAATGTAACAAAGGTGAGTGCCTGAGATGCCAAAGGTTACTAGCTGTTGGCAATGTATTAAATACTTATTGCGTAAAATATTGGATGGCTAAAATCCATATCAGATTGCGAAAATCAGGAAATATCTGGGATATGTAAAAAAAAATATCGTGGTGTCATAACAGATGATGTTCATACATAACATAACATTGTAATATGTAATCTAAACATATTAATGAATTCTAAACATAAGAAATTGCATCATGATCTATGTTTAGGGTTTGGGAGAGCCGAGAGTGGAGAGATTTGGAGACGGTTTGTGGCTTTTGTGACTTTCGTGGGTTTGAGTTTGGATTGTGTGGAGTTAATTTGATTGTGAGTTTGGGTTTGGAACCCAAACCCTACCCAAGCCTGCACTCATAATCAAATTAAAAGCAACCTGATTCTGCTGATATATCGAGGGGAAAAAAATCTTAAAAAGCGAAACACGCTATAAAACCATAATTATCGTCATGATAAGGTCCTTAACCCGTATATCGGCCGATATTTAATACATTGGGTGTTGGCATCTCGGGTCCTCGCTTAAGGCATATGAGGTGAGGTGTGACAGACACCTGCCTCTTTATTTTGAAATTTTAGGGGTTTATTCAGCCTCGTATTTTTTGTGTTTATTTACATTAAGTGTACTACATTGGGGTACACTGTATTTGAAGAGGAGTATAATCTGATGGTGAACATATCAAGTCAATTTAGGGTTTATTAAACATTATAATGCTTCGTTTCTGTCCCACTTCTCTCTCTCTTGGCCTTTAGCATCCATCTTTGACCACCCTAGCCCTCCTTTCTTAACAATGCAGTTTAGTTTTGGTGTGCACTACATGTGCATTTCAGTTAAGTCCCTACATGAAATAACATTAAATTCATGTCCTGGGTATCATGTCATCTAGATTTATGACAAATTTAACTTCTGCCAACTGCTTTGATAATATGCAATTGATATCGGAGAAATCTAAGTTCTCTGAGTGTGGGAAGTTTTTTTTTTTTTGGGCGTGGGAGGGGGGTGGGGGGGGGCGGGGCGGCGGCGGTGTTTTTTGGGGGCAGGGGTTGAGGTTTTTATCTGGTTGTGTTGTCAGATTGGTGAAGGGATTAATTGAATCTTTGTGGGAATGGTCTAACATGAACCGTAAATTTATGGCTGCTGTAAACAAATTGCTAGTGTTAGTTAAATTAACTGATAATGGGACATGATCAGATCTTATGTAGCCAGGGGAGCAGGACTTTAATGCTGATTTCCCCTTCTTTGAGTGTTACTTAAAACTCAGAAGTGGCCTCACTATTTCCAAATGGGGAATATTGATTGCTTTTGCAACATGCACATTTAAGAGCGAGCATAACCGAAATTTAGATGTCTACGAGAGATTTTTCCTGGAGGATCTTACTACATATCATTTTCATTCTTTCTGTTGACATTAATTGGAGTGTGGTATGAAATATTTCTCCTTGCGTACATGTGTTATGTGCTTAATTAATATATAGATATATATTATTTCCCTCCATATTAGCTTCTATAAGGGCTCAACTTCGTAGGGTTAGTTGTCCTGTACTTTTGGAGACAAATACCTCGTCAGCTTATTGAATCTATAAAGGAGATTAGGGTTATAGGGTCAAGGGCTCAATTGCAACCGTAGACCCGTTGTAAGACTGATTCCTAAATATGAGATAAAAGGCTTTGTTGTTCTATTGTTGTTTTATCCAATTCAGTCAAGCTAGGTTCATTAAAGTACTTACAAGTAGGGTTTGTGTTAAAGCCGTACCTGTCCAAGGTGCCAAATATATATACACATAGATATATATATATATATATATATATATATATATATATAGTGGAAAGATGTCTCTATTTTGCGTATGGCAGATGTATCTTTGATTTGACAAAAATTGGATGTCTTCATTGACCTATAGATACTGGGATGGTAGTCCGCTGTTATGCTCAAGTTTCGGTACCTTTCTTTTACTGAAGGTTTAAGGAACATATTAGTGTGTTCCTTTGGTGTGTTTGGGAGTTTACTAAGTGAAGGGAAGGAAAGGTAAACAAAGGGAAGGGAAGGGAAGGAAAGGGAAGAAAATTGTAATATGTTGTTTGGGAGTTGAGTAAGGTGAATGAAGGTGAAATTAATATAACTTGTTTGGGAGTAATAATGGAGGGAAGGGAAGAGAATGAAATATATGTAAATTTACACAAATGACCTTATACTAATAATACATCAGCTCTTTTATTTGTTTTGATGAGGGGTGAGAATGTCATTACACCTTTTACCCTCCTTTACCATCCTCTACCGCCCGAATCGGGGGGAAAGAAAACCAAGCAATTTTACCCTCCGTTCCCCTTCCTTCCTCCTCTCTACCCTCCTTACAAAAACTCCCAAACAGGGTGAAAGTTGCATTTCTCTTCCCCTCCCCCTCTCTACCCTCCATCCAAACAGGGCATTAGTAAGGACAAGTACAAAGATTATATTGTTGCGTTTGTTTACATATTGGATTCGAGTGGTATTCTTTTGCAACGATTTTGATTATTCAAAATCTCAAATTCTTCTAGGGTTAGTACATATATGGTAATAAAATTTCCAACCATGAATTAGATGAGAATTATATTGGTTGCGTATGTTATTCTCTAATATAGCTCTTGATATGTTAAGTTTTCAAGATATTACACTGTATATTCCTTTTGTTTGTTAGTACATTTGGGAAGGTTTCCTGAGCCATGTGCTATCTTTTCATGTCTAAACCTTTTAGAGCAAGCAATCATCGGATAAGCGCAGGTGGAGTTTCCGTAAGAGATCTGCTAGACATCAAGTACCAAGCAACACAGTGATTTCTGAACCTCAATTTGTTGGTGCTAACAAGGAAATTCCAGAAGCAACAACTGATAAATTTTATCCAGTGAAGGATTCATCTGTTCCAGAAAAGTACCCTGTCGTGGAAAAAGAAAATGTAACAGAACCTTTATCCTCAGCAGTTAGTCATTTGGAAAAGCCATCTTCTGAAGAACAGAAGAGTGAAACAACATCCTTGGCCTTTGCTGCAGTTAATTCTGGAAGTTCTTCAGTTGTGGAGCAGGCGAATGAAACTGTACCATTTTCCTCAGCTGCCGTTGATCCAGAAGTAAAAGTTACATCAGATACTGGTGAATTCACTACATCCACAGATGTCAGTCTTCAGGAGAAAGTTGCTGTCATTATTCAGGCTGCTGCTAGGAGATTCTTGGTGAGAGTTCAAGATTCTGATGTTGCTTTGGGTATCTGATGAAATTTTTTCTAAAGTTTTATTTATTATTTTTTAGGCTCAGAGAGAACTCCAGAAACTCAAGTATGTTGTCAAGCTGCAATCTGCTGTCCGTGGCCATCTGGTCCGGAGCCAGGCCATTGGAACTTTACGGTGTGTACAGGCCATCGCAAAAATGCAAACACTGGTACGAGCTCGTCGTGCACATCAATTTCAATTGCTGCAGAAGTGTACTGAACAAGGAAAGGTTGATGAGGAGTTTCACAATGACTTGGTAAACACAATTTTTGTTTGGTTACCAACAGTGAATTATTTTTACGCAATAGAATTTTCCTTCAGATATTCATTTTATCTTTGTACGTGCTCGTTACATTTGGGTTCTAGACATAAGTTTATTCAAAGCTTCAGATGGTAAATCCGGAAATGAATAAATGGAAAGGTTTTTTCCCCTCATTTGTGGAATTTATTGGTTATCTACGCTCTGATCATGACTTGCAATTTATACTGCGTGCAAACTTGGTGGCTGGTTGACATTCCTTTTCATGCCTATGCTGTTTCTTCTTGAAAAATCTGTCGCCATGTTTCCTTAAGGGCCATCCGTACCGATGATGATCTATATGTCTTGCTTTGTAAACTTTTATTTGCTTATCTCTCTCTTTCTCCCAACGTCCTCCTCCCTCCCTCCCTCCTATCCACCTAGCTGCCCACCTACCTATATATAAATAGCTCTCTCCCTTCCTCGACAGGTTTGATTTTTTTAGATAACTATTCCCACCTTTCCATTTGGTCTAGCGTACATAAATTGATATTCCTGATGTTGTTTCTCATTCTCAATTATTAGGGGTTCGCGTATTAAGTTGATCTCTAGAAAGATGTGATTCTCGTTCCATTTATTTCACCAGCTTGACCTAGTTTCTTTGTTCAGGTGAAGAGAAGTTCTGACATAAAATCAAATAAAACAAACTCTACCATGGAGAAGTTACTTTCCAATAGGTTTGCTCGTCAGGTATGATGGATCTATTCGCTTTCACTTTTTCAAATTATTAAGATCCTCACAGTTTGGTATCCTCAATGAAACTCATAGTTTTACGTTCATTCACAGCTTCTGGAGAGTACACCAAAGACAACACGAACCCGTATTATTTGTGATCCTTTGAGACATGATTCATCATGGCAATGGTTGGAGAGGTGGATGGCTGTAATCTCATCAAAAGTAGGCCAAGAGCAGAATCTCAATTGCATCGATGATTATCAGGGACAGGAAAAAATAAGCAATTCTACTTATGGAGAGCTAGATGTTATCCCTGTTGAGGCCTCTGTATTATCTGGTTCCAATATGCCCGCTCAAAAATCATCAGCTGCTAAAGGTGATGGGGATTTAAAAATTGATTATTTTGGCAATTTTGAATCTCAGGCTTCAGCAATTGTTTCCGTACAAAATTTCAGTTTTTCAGCAGAGGGTGACAAAGAGCATTCCGAGGTGGAAGAGTTTATTGGGACGAAAGAAGAGAACTTTGGTCAGACTGTTGGGGGTAAAGAAAGTACTGATGCTGGTTCACAGTCCAAACATGATAATTATCCAAATCCCATGGAGTATGTCAAGGAGGATATCAACCGTACAACTGAAACAGCTGCTTCCGATCTAGCTGACACTGAAGGTAAAAAGTCAGATCTGGGATCAAAGAAAATTCGTAATCCCGCATTTGCTGCTGTTCAGGCAAAATTTGAGGAACTAAGTTCTGCTCCTCAATCTGTTAAGTCTGTCGGTGTTTGGCGAGATACTGCTGTTGAATCAAAACCAAATTACTCTCAGCTGGTTTCTGTAGCAAAGGATACAGATGCAAGCTCTACTCTGAACTTAAGCACCCAAAATTCAACAACTCGAATTGCTGCTTCGGAATGTGGCACAGAAATTTCTATTTCTTCAACACTTGATTCTCCAGATAGATCTGAAACTGAGGGTGGTGAAATTGTTCTTGAAATTGGAACTTCAGGGGAGGGAAACCATAACTTAAATACTGTTGGTGGTGAGGCATTTAATGCTGAAAGCATTAAAACTGAAGAGAGAATACTTTCCTCTGCTTCAGATGAACCTAAAGCGCAGAGACCCAATCACAATGATGAAAACACGGTCACCGAAATTGATTCACTAAATGTAGAGGAGCAACCAGTAGAGATAATCACACCGGGCATCTGGAGCGAACAAGAAAACTTGAAAATGCAGGCTTATAGGTTGTCACCAGAAGGATCTCCCAGAAACCATATGACTGTTCCAGAGTCACATGATACTCCCTCAAGCCAGGTGTCCATACAGTCTAAAACTAGCAAGTCAGAGAGCAGCAATATGCCTTCTCAAAATTCAAAATCCAAATCAAGGAGCAAGAAGTCCCCATCAACTATCAAGAGTGATTTAGACGATAAGAGCAGTAACAAGCATTTGTTAAGGGATGTGAAGAATGGTAATAGGCAGAGCTCATTTGCAGCGGCTAAAACTGATCATACTGATGATGAGCCCAGGCGCAGTAGTAGTACCTCACTTCCAAGTTATATGCAAGCAACTGAATCTGCAAGGGCCAAGGCTCATGGGAGTCTCTCTCTGAAATCTAGCCCAGATGTCCATGACAAAGATAACCATTTGAAGAAGAGACATTCCTTGCCAATTGGGGATGAGAAGAAGGATTCCTCCCCAAGGGTCCAGAGGTCTGCGTCACAAACACTGCAGAGTTCAAAGCGTAATAGTAGCCATTCCCCTCAGACATCTTCTGGTAAATTCTTGATATTCTTAACTATATTTAACTTTTGGATAGCTGCAGAAGTTAATTAAAAGATAAAACAAAATTTCGGTGCGGTGAACCCCATTGGTCACTGCCTGCATTTCAGCCTAGTTTAAACATATCTTACACTTCTCAATTAAGAATAACCCGGTTTTGAGATATAAGTCATTTCACCTCATGAAGGGTGAAATCATTGCAAGTAGTAACTTCGTAATATGTCCCTAATTTGTCTGTGTTTAATGTATGATACCCCACTTGGTCTTTGTATATGGCTGTATATACAACATTGATTTATTTTATTTGTTTTGCGGTGGAACCACAGCAAATCATCTTGTAAAATAGGCTGCTATGTATCTGCCAGGTATGTGTAATTTATTTTGTCCTTGAAATTTCGTGCTGCAGGTTGGGTCTGGCATTATTATGGCATGTGAATTTGTGTATATTTCTTCTTTCTTTCTCTTTTTTTTGTTGCATTTTTGGGAATAATTTGCCTTGAAAAGTAGTTTGATATATTTTGCTAACTACAGAAGATGAATGATAAACTCATAACTGTTTGATAATAATGCGTCAGCCTGTAGTTTCATGTAAGTGCATTGCCTAGGAGTTGACACAATATGCTGCCCTGTAAACCATACTCCGCCTTTCAAACAATCTCTTTTTTGGTCATATGTACAACTTTATGTTAATATTATACATTCGGTGGAGAGGTAACGTACTGAAAGTCATTAAAATTAAAATGTATGGTATTCATCGATATTCATCTGAATGTTAGCAGTGTCTGTTTAATGTAGTTGGCGGCAAGAATTTATGGTCTCACATCTTGTAATTTATTTTTCAGAAAGGAGATGGCAAAGGTGAGCAAGGGCCTCGGAAGTGGATGATATGATGAATCAGTAGCTGATATTTTGGGACATTTTATGGTTTTGGTGTGATTACATCTACAAGCTTGCAAGCTGCATGACCTGATGAACAGTTTTTTTTATTATGAACGATCGTGGACATTGCGGTTGCATGAAATAACTCTCTGGAGATTTGATGCTAGTCAAGAGTTTCTTTTGTGTGAATGTTGTACATGGATTGATCTGATTTCGGAGATTTGTTGTGTGTAGGCGATATAGGCTTTGTGTATGTTTCTTCGAGAAATACTAAAATTTCTGGGTTTTCACTTGTTTTAAACTGCTGGTATCTTTCGTTCATAACGACTGGTCTGCTATTGTAACTGTTGCATATGTTGCATACAACTTCCTACTTGCTTGTTCATTGCTATATGCAGGAAATTTAATTGCCTTTATTTGCAACTAGCAACACGTGCAAAATAATACTTAACTATTCAAACGTTTATATAAAAAGCTTTAACTTTAAAACCCTAAAGTTCCATTGATTTTTGTAAGATTTTTCCATGATATTTGTTTATTAAATACGCGATGTTTTATCTTCCCTCATTCGAAATTGGTTACGACATATATTTTAATTTGAGTGACAAAGTAACTTTTCTAGATAATTCCATTAAGAAAACTATATATATATTTTTCTTCAGATAGTATGTTTAATTGAAAAATAAAAACGAAAAACAAAAGCTCTGTGGTTGAGGGCCACGTTAAACAGGCGTACGTTGCCGCTCATCTTCTTGTGTAACTAGTGGCGGTGTGGTCTTGTGTATTTGAAGAACGCAAGCTCTTATTTTAAGCTTCTTAATCAAGATCGTTTTGACATAAATAATAACAACTGTAGTTTGTGAAACAAACTAAAATGATGTAAAGATAAAAGATATGAAAACAGGGGGGAAAAAAGGAAAAAGAAAAAAAAAGATGAGATTAGGTCAAAGGGGATATGGATGCGCTTATGTTTTGTTATTATTTACAACATAATTCAGAATCGTTTTTAGAGAATCCAATGAAAAGAAGATTTAGTCGTTGCAATTGCTATACCATTTACAGAACGTCAACGGGGACTTGAATGAACTTGGGCTAGATTTTTTTAAAAAAAGTTGAATTGGGTTTAAATTAAAAATTTCTTCTTTTAAATTATGATGGTTTAAAAGGCAATTTAAAAAAAAACCCTACAATATGGGGGGCATGCATCGAAAAAACCCATACTAAAACGTAAAAATCGAAGAGTACAATACTAAAAAGGGTTAATCGCATTTTAGCACCCTAAAGTTTTACTCATTTTGAACTTTGATACCCTAAACGTTATTTTTGTCCATTTGATACCCCAGAGTCTCATCCATATTGAGTTTTGGCACCATATAGTTTATTTTTGCTCATTTGATACTCTAAATATTTTCAAAAATTGAACTTTGGCACCCTTGTACGTGCTAGTGGGTACTTTCTATCATTCTATTAAACACAGGTCGCCCACTTGACGTGTAGCCTGAATTGAACTTTTATACCCAGCAGTCGTTTATAAACGCGAATTGCCAAATGTGCAATAGCAACCCTGAAGGACATTCATAATGACCGTACAAGCTCAATTACGCGAATTGGCAGAAAGGTTATCCATCGTACTAGTAGGGTTCTTTCTTGCATTCATGCCGAGCTCATGGTAATTGGAGACACTTCGTAGGAGAGGAGACATTGGGGCGACGAGATGAGATGGCGGATTCGGTGAGCTGTTCTTTTCTGGAGAAGGATCGGCGTTGGTTGTCGAGCAGTGGATTTGGTATTCGGGCTTCGACATGTTTGGGCCATCTTATAAGGTTACCGACTGCTGCATTGAGAGTTGTTAGATATGATGGAACTGTTTCAGACTTTGGGTTGCGTCGGATGTTTGGCTACCCAGCACTTGGTCACATCGTGAATGTGAGATTGGATCCGATTGGGATTCAGAGGCTCTTTTGGCTATCAGTTGAGAGCTTCTAAGTTTGTTTGGAGCAGGTATGTTACATTAGACTCTCGGCAGGTAGAGAGTGTAGATCAGATCAGTGGGATATCACAGCGGGTGGAGGGTGATGCTACTCCATATTGGGTGGAGATTACTCCACATACTCCGAGTCATTCTGCATTGTTTGGGATTCTAGCTGAGGTGACACAGCATGTGAGTCATTTGGATTTGGATGCGGATGATGAGTTGGTAGATTCGAATGCAGCTGGTGGATGTAGCTTGGATATGACCATTGGGTCACCTCAGGTGGTGGTGTTTGGATCGTGTCAGTTTGAGGTCATTGGTGATGCTATCAGCCGTAGATTGGGTGTTGATGTTGGTGAAGAGTTGAGAACTCTTCTTTTGGATTGAGGGCCTTTGGAGGCCATTTGGGTGAACTATGTGAAGGCTTGATTCCTTGGGTAAGAGGATACGTAGGTAGTCAGTTTTGATGCAGCCGATTTGGTGAGTAAACACTATTGTTTTGGGTGAGTGTTCACACTCCCGTATGGGTCTCGATTTGTTGTGGATGGAGTCCGTTGTCATGAGTCCGTTGCCATGGCGTACTGGACGCAACAAGTGAGGCATTTTGGTGTGGTCAGTGTCGGCTCAGTTTTGGAAAAATGTTCGCCGAGGTAGAGGTTTGTAGGATTGGCAAGAATAGCAGGTTTGGGCTTAGGAACTCAGTTTGACAGGTTGGCGGTCGACCGCGGGTGTTTGCGGTCGACCGAAGTCGTGCACGGGGCCTCATTATGCCTCTGGATCTCTGGCAGTCGATCGTGACGGTCGACCGCGAAAGTTTCTGCTATCTTGGGAAGTCTCTGGAGTTGATGTGGTTGACCATTGCAGTCGACCGCGATACCTGCACGGTCGACCATCACGGTCGACCGCCGAAGCGGTTTTGGGTTGGGTTTGGTTTCCACACCCGTTTCGTTTGGGAATTGTATATATACCCTTAACTCATTTTTAGGGTTAAGACAAGAGGGTTTTAGCAGCCATTGAGAGGGGTTTTGTGGGCTTCTATTGTTAGAGCATTTGGGAGAGATCAAGAGTGATTTGTTATGTGTTTTGGTGAGATTTGTAACCCTAGTTGTATCCTCTTGATTTCTAATAGTGAAAACTTCCCGTTCCTTGCCCCGTGGACGTAGGCATTCACTGAACCACGTTAAAGCTGGTGTATCTTGTTTGTGGCATTGATTTGGTGTGTTTGCCCTTCTCTCTCGGCTATTTGGTATTAGATCTCGGCATCGGGGTTTCCCCAACATCTATAATAATATACCTCTAGCTAACCATGATTTCAAATCGATCTGTTGCTTCATCAATGCATTTTTTAACATAGCATATTCAACATTACATGGTATGTACAATTATCTAGAGTTAATGTGCCATGAATCATCTTATCATGCTTTTTTCTTGCATCATTGGTTCGTCCAACTCGATAAAATTTTGTAAGCAATTAGCATAGACAATATTTGTCTGGTACAGTCCCTTTTCAGGCATCTCTTCATAGAACTTTAAAGCCTTGTTGACCCCCTCTCCCTCATATTTACAATAGGAATTAATCGGAATAGGATATCCTATGAATTCGTCAGGTTGATGGCTTTTTCAGCATGAGATCTAAAACTTTCAATCCTTCATCCATTTTACCTGCTGGACAATATCAATCAACAAGAGTGTTGTAAATGATCATGTTAGGTTCCATGCCCCCTTTGAATCAAGCCATTCAATAATTTACGAGCTTCAACAACCCTTCCTTATTTACATGCCCTTGATCATTTGTAAATGATCATGTTAGGTTCCATGCCCCCTTTGAATCAATCACGACATCTTGATGAAGTCCTTGATCATTTGTTTCAGCAAGTAATCTCAACATGTTATACCAATTTCCTAGTTTGCAGAATTCCTCATACCAAAAATTCATACGTGATCATGGCCAGATTGATCCCTTTTTCGACCATTTCATTTAGTATGTACTCTTTGCCTCGTCCATTCTTCCCAGCCTTACAAATTCCATCAAACTATGTGTTATATGAAGCAATTGTTGGGGTGAGTGCATTCTAGCCTGTTGCATTTTTCTAAATAAGCACAAAGCCTCATTGAGTCTAATGTACATGCAAGTTTTGAAAATATCATGACCATGCATATGCTTGTTCTCATAATATTTTCTGATATATTGAATGCGATATTAATTCTTTCCAATATCCAATTATGGATGTTATGATATTCCCATTCGCCAAAATACAACTCCTCGTCACACAATGGGCGGATATATTTCTGCAAGTAAGGCCCCAACTAGCTTGGTGGCCCAAGCCCAGCGGAGGTCCCAACTTGGCCGACTCGTCAAGTCAATACTCTTCATGATGACTCGAGAGGCGGAATCAGTCGGCCCTCTTGTCGAAGTCGACTCGCCTGGAGTCTACTCGACCTTTTATTCAATGCCCTACGAAGACGACTCGATGAGAGTTACTTCTCGACTAAACTGGAGGATAATATCTGCCTCGGGCTTCTCCCTCTGGCCACATGCCAGCACCATGGTCAACACTAGACAGGTCCCATCATGACCCTATCCTGATAGCCTTTATGACTCATCAGACCACGTGTACTGCCAATCACTCTCCATTCGATGTTGATCTCTCCAATGCTGAAGTGATCTTTCCCCCAACCACCTATCGACACTCGTAAAGAGGGTGCTGACACAGCCACAACCCATACCTCGCCATCACTTCTCCGTACTCGGCCAAAGTGTCCAATTAACCCTTCTCCCACAATATATATACATGTACTATTCGCCTTTTACAGGGGGGCTATTCCAAAAAGAAAAACATAGGAAAAAGAACTCTAAGTTCAGCTTCTTCTTTCACTCAAGTTCATCATCTAACTTGATCCTCGGAGGTACAACGGGGGAACCAATCCCCGTCCTCTCACGAGTTTCTACATGTGAATATTTCTCAGCTCCCCAATTCAAGAACCAGACATAAAATCGGAGAAGAAAGCGGTCCCTTCATCAATCTCCTCTACCTCATTGAAACAGGTCCTATCCTGGATCCAATTGACTGTTTGGTCATATAAGCCATCAACAGTTTGGCGCCCACCGTGAGGCCTCCTTTTTTTTTGAGAAGATATGCCAGGTTTTGAACAAGGACCTGATCAGTCTCATCATGTAGCTTGACTTTGAAGTTATGTCACCCAAGCTATATAGAGCCTGAAGTTGTGTCACTCAAGCTAAGCAGAAAATATTTTTGACTAAGAGGTCATCGACATAATTGCGTCTCTCTACATCTTTAGTAACCATTTTGGGAGTATCTATCAACTAGCCATCTATAAGATGGACGAGCTCCCATTACCTTCAAAAGCCTATCAAAAGATGAGCACCATGTCGTCTTTTTAGAGAGGTCTTCTTTGGTTGTCTTTTTTAGAGAAAACAACTCTGGCTCCTTGAATATCTTTCTCAGAAAGAATTCCAATACCAAAGTTGCCTTATATTTTCTGGTCATACCGCACGACCCACAAAAACTAAACTGGGGAGACTCTGTTTAAGCTAGCATATGAAACCCACGCAGTCACTCCCGTCGAAGTAGGTATGCTGACCATTCACCTACAACACTTCGACGAGGATATGAACTCAGAAGGACTTCGGATCAGCCTTAACCTCTTTGACAAGATCCGAGAGAAAGCATTCCAGACCCAAGTCACCAATCAGCAGCGAATCGCCCGTTACTATAATAACAGAATCCGACCAAGGAGATTCAATGCTGACGACATCGTCCTCCACAAAGTCGCTTTCGACAGAGACACTCGGCGAGGCAAGCTAGCTCCCAACTGGGAAGGTCCTTACACAGTCATAGAAAAGCTGCAAGCCGACACCTATCGACTAAGGGCCCCAGATGGGAGAGCTTTACAACATCCCTGGAACATCGAGCATTTAAGACGATATTTTCAATAACTCTGTAAATTTTATTTAGTCTTAATGAATTTTTATTGAAACTAACTCAATTGCTGTCTCGCACTCCTATAGTGCTCAATTTAATGCAGGAATTAAAAGCCCTTGGTGTCTTTTCAGGAATAAACCTAAGGCACTCACTAGTGGTCGACTCCCACAGTCATCTTTCGACCACTTTGGTTATCTCGAAAGACCCAGGCGTCCACATAAGACCTAGGCACCCAACCT
>BQKN01067269.1:57126-69426 GCA_022839385.1 Asparagus kiusianus
TAGGGTGAAAGACCTAGTCAACCTCAGTAAGTTCTAGACGTTCTACTTTGGTGGGATATTAAGTCCTTGGTACCTTTTCAGGAATAAACCTAAGGTACTAACCATATGGTCGACTCCCACAGTTGCCTCTCGACCACAATAGGGAAATTCGAAGACCCAAGTGTCCACATAAAACCTGGGCACCCAACCTCAGAGTTGCCATCTTACTTAGATTGCCCTCAACAGCTGGACAGCCCTCCGCAGGGCAAGAGAACTAGTCGACTTCAGCAAGTCCTAGGCACAGCTTCAGGGTTGTAAAAGACCAAGTCAACTTTAGTAAGTTTTAGGCATTCAACCTTTAGGTTGGATACTAAACCCTTGGTGACTTTTT
This sequence comes from Asparagus kiusianus, assembly GCA_022839385.1. Taxonomy (NCBI): domain Eukaryota; kingdom Viridiplantae; phylum Streptophyta; class Magnoliopsida; order Asparagales; family Asparagaceae; genus Asparagus; species Asparagus kiusianus. The sequence goes on from BQKN01067269.1 coordinate 57,497, forward strand.
TCTGGGTAAACCCAAGGCACGCTCACAATATGATTAACTCCCACAATCACCTTTCGACCATTATGGTTACCCTGAAGACCCAGGCGTCTACGTAAGACCTGGGCATCCAAACTTAGGGTTTCTATTTCACCATTTGTGCCCCCAAGGAGTCCTCCATAGGGCGAAAGACCTAGTCAACTTCAGTAAGTTCTAGGCATTTAACTTCGGTTGGATATTAAGCCATTGGTACCTTTTTAGGAATAAACCCAAGGCACTAACCATATGGTCGACTCCCACAGTTACCCCTTGATCACTATAGTATATTTGAAGACCCAAGCGTCCACATAAGACCTGGGCACCCAACCTTAGGGTTTCCATCTTACCTAGATTGCCCTCAGCAGTTGGGCGGCCCTCCGTAGGGTGAGAGACTTAGTTGGCTTCAGTAAGTCCTAGGCACAGCCACAGGGTTATAAAAGACCTAGTCAACTTCAGTAAGTTCTAGGCATTCGACTTTGATCGAATTCAAAGACCTTGGTGCCTCTTCTCAGGGTAACCTAAGGCACTCACCATATGGTCAACTCTTACGGTCGCCTCTCGACCATCATGGTTATATTGAAGACCTAGGCGTCTACGTAAGTCCGAGGCACTCAACCTCAGGGTTGTCATTTTGTCGAATAGACCTTGATGTTATTTTAAAGAAACCCAAGGCTTGAGCTTAAGGTTTGAATGTCCTCGACAACACGACTTTGGCAACACAATTTGCCAAGTATTTGTCTGCTAAAGATCCAAACACAGCCAGCAGAAAGCAATAGACAAGCCGGTCGTCTCGACCCCTCTACATTTAAGTCGACCTGATACGACAAGATCATTACGATCAATACTTGGTTCTCTCAATCAGAACAAAGCTACAAGTTAGTAAGGCGAAGCAAAGCAAAGGAGTAAATAAAGTCAGACTCAAAAATGAGAATTAAGTCAATTTTTATTCCAGAGTGAAAACTTCATTACAAGTTCGTTACAACAAAAAAGAGAGTACAAATACAAGCCCCTAGACCTCTCGACCAGATCCATGAGTAGGACTTGGGAGGCTCTCGACAGCAACGGAGTCCGCAGGGGCTTCAGTGACGGCAGCTGAGGAAGCGGGAGAATTCTCTTCAGGATCATCCTCTGACTCATCATCACGCCCAATGTACAGCGCTAGATCCATACCACCTCCACTCTCCTCGATCTCCTCCAAGAGATCAAGGCAGCAAGAGACACTAGGGGGATAACAACGATCGAGGAAGGGAGGAGAGCTAGAGGGGAGCAACGAAGCGAGATAGTCGACGCCGGCGTTGCAAGCCAAGGCGACCTCAGTTTTGCCTAGAGGGCCATGGGTCTACTCATCGACAACCTCTTTCCTATCTTGCGCCGAGTCCAGATGCCTCCAAGTCCTTAAGAATCGTCACAAACGCCGGAGGAGTCGTTCGCTCTTTAAGGTCCCTCCTTAGCTACTCGACCGAAAGACGACTTGATTAAGCGTCCTCCTCGGCCGCCGCCTTCAGGTGCTTCTCGAACTTGACCTCCCCGGCCAAAGCGGTTAGTCGGCCATCCCGCTTAGAAATTCCTTGCTACAGACGACTTATCTCTCCCTTCAACTGGGCCACCTCCCTGGAGATCATCAAAAGAACCCAAGTGCATGGAAATTTGGATTCTGTAGCCCATCAAAAGCCTCTCCTTTTCATCCAACTCCCGTCGCCAGACGTCCTCCCTGCCTCTCAGTTCGGCCTCTAAGGAAGCAATCCTCTTCTCTGCCTCTTTGTTGGCCAACTTCTTCTGGGCCAACTCGGTGTGCCACCTCTGTGCCACCTCATGCATGTACCTCATTCAGTCGAACAACCCTTGCTCCAGTTAAGCCCCTCGGACCAAATAGGCCTTGAGGGTCAAATGCACACCAGCGCTTGGTATCTCCCTTAAGAGACTCTTGTCCTTCGGGAGGGTAAACTAGGACATAACGTCGATCAAGGTAGTTAAGGACTGCATGACCGAGGACTCTACATCCATGGGTTCCTCCGAGATAAACCTGTCGCTTTTGGGAACCTCTTCCCTAGGCGAGCCGGGGGTCAACGGATCTCCCACCAACATGGTCCTCACCCTCTCCTAGGACCGGTGAGTAAGCTCATCGAGCCCATGGCAGAATGACCAGAACTTACTCCGTACATCCGCCATCTCATCTGACTCGGGCCCTTCCGGAGGCACTGTTTGCTCGTCAACACCCTCGGACATCCCAACAGGCTCTTTGCCAGGCCTGCGGAACTGTACGACCATAGAACTCGGCCCGACTGTCCCCTTGATAGCCCCCCCGCAGCTGCCTCTTCGACAGTTGGGGCCACCCTCTCTGCTGCGGAAGGGGAAGAGCCGCCCATGGTAACGACCTCATTCAGTCAATAAGCTTGAATAGACCTCTGCCGCCTCTCAACCGGTTGCGGCGCTTCAGCTAATCGCTGTATCTCATCCGGGTCGACCTCTGGCCCACTGGACCCTTGATCCTTCTTGGCCTTCACCTTTTTCGGCCTCCTTCGCTCCGCCAGTAGGGCAGTGACTTTAGCCACCCTCGACCTCAAGTAGACCGCCTCTTCTGGATCGAGATCCCCTCTTAACCTTTTCTGAGGCCGAGAAGCCGAGCTTGATTCCTCCTCCCTCAAATTTCTCTTAATGCTTTTTTCGGAGGGGGGGGAGGCTAGCAGACTTGCCCTTGCTTGGTCGACCGAGGAGGACAAAATCATGGACACGCCCGCCGACCGGAGAGATGCCGTCTCGAAAAGATTGCTCCTCTCCCGTGACCTGGCATAGGAGCGAATCTTTGCCAATTGCTGCCTTCCTCATCATTAAGAGGACACGGCCTCAACACATCCTTAGCCACTTCGGGCCAATTGGGACATGTAAGAACGCCATCAACCCCGAAGACCCACACAAAGTACTCCTTCCAATCCCTGCTGGGCTCTGGGCGTCAGACACAAGCTTAATGTTTCCACTGTAGCGGAAAAAGTAGTACGGGTCCTCTTTCTTCTATTCGATGCCGACCAAATGTTCTAGCAGCCGTGTGGTCGGCGAGACTCCGACCCGGTGGCAAATGACGATAAAGCCCACCATAACCCAAATGGCATGAGGGGTAAATTGAGAGGTGGCAAATGACGATACGGTGTCCTTTATTAGGGACGTCTGCATTGCTCACTAGAGTGCATTCAAAAGTACATGAAAAATAATCCTATATGGGTGATTTCTCTTTGAAAATATTCTATAAACGACCAAGAAATTTGTTCCGCATCTAAAATTCTTTGTGCCGAGTGTGGACCTTTGAAATTATAAAACTTTCAATTAGGCTTTTTTTTTGAGGTAAAAAACTTTTAATTAGTTAGTCATGAACAAATGAAATTCTTACTGATCCATAAGAGAAAGAGTGGAACTCATAGGATATCCAAGTAATCATTTGTTTCTTTGAAGTTCCTATGCCAGATATTTGGGAGCAAAGTTTTTGTTTTTTTCCTTTTTTTCTTTTTTCTTTTTTTACTTATGTATTACTTAGTGGATTACATGGATATTTAACTAGAGTGAAAGATGCTTTTAATTAGGATGTAATGCAATAGGTTAGTTATTGCGACTACTTGTGGTCTCTGAAGAAAGAAATAATATTGACCATGAAAGCCTTCAGAGAGAGGCAAGTCATACAAAATTATTGCTTTGATTAAATGCGCAGTTCATTAAAGAAGTGTGTAATGGTGAAGAATAAAACCCAGAGTATTCATCTAAATAAAAAATGTCAACGACTTCAGATCACAGCACAAACCTATTGAGCAAATATATAAAGTTTACACAAATATGATATAAAAAGGCCTCGTCTCCATCAAGTTGCAATAGCTCGAGGAAACCGTCATGGAAGTGCTTGAACATTCTCAGCCATGTTATGAGGGTATCAGTCGCATCCTCAAAACAACGCAACCTACACCAATATGAACCAATCAAAAGTTTCAGAACATCGACGGACAATGACTCACTTCACACCAGAATCTTCAACACCCTCTTGAAGTTTAATCAGGCACGAAATGAATTCTGATTCCAGATCACCGAACAATCAGGTAACAATTCAGGTATCAATCCATTGGTCAAGCACACCATCAGGCGATCACTGCATCAGAACGTAACGCATATTTGACGTTCTTGCCGTCTTGGGAACATCACGAGCTTTGTGCAGCAATATGCACTCGCCTATGTGGATGTGAGGGTGTGAAGTAGAGCCGTCGCCTGCTACCGGAGCAAAATGTTACTCAGCGCAATAGCCACATTAATTAATAGTAGCAATCTAAAAGGAATTAATTTCAAGAGATTTACCAGAATTGGCGGACGTAATAGCAATTTCAATAATTCGAGGGACTAGCTTCAAAATAACTTAAGAATTTGGGGACTTATAAGCAATTTCAATGATTTGAGAGACTAATTTCAAAATATGAAAAACTATAGGTACCGTTTGGCAAAGGGTTAAATGAGGGGTTAAGAAGACTTAATCCCTTCTTAACCCGCCAAACACAAAAAATCTATACAAGGGTTAAAGTGAGTTAACCCTTCATAATTTGCCAAACATAAAAAATATAGAAGAGTTAAGCTAATCCCTCTAGAGGGATTAAAATGAGTTAACCCCTTAAAATGAGGGGTTTGCTAATACTCCTATTTAGAAGGATTAAGAGTTAACCATTCTAATTATAAAGAAAATAGTCAAAATCATTGTTATTCCCAAACACTAAAACTGATCACAATGGCTAAAATAAAACTTATTTAACGGGTTAATTTAGTCATTCAGATTATCAAATGGACCAAGTACATTAATCATTCTATTTAACCATTCTTCCTTGACACTTTGCCAAATGGGGCCATAGGGACTAGTGTCGGGAAAAAAAAAAGTCAACAGATAAATGGATATTATTGTAGTTAATAATATGGTAAGATAAAAAAAAAATAAAAAAAGTGTACCCAGTGACGACCCCTAGTCTTCTTTGATCGAAAAAGACGGTCTCTCCTCCACCCAGAGGACAGCAAGCTCGAGTCCTGAATGTTTGGAGCTTGGAATTCCACTAGCATATGTTAATAGTGTTGGGAATTTAACGCCGAAATCCCTAATGCAATAGAAACGCAGAATAGAGAACAGTACACCAAGTTTAACGAGGTTCGGCAACTGCCTACGTCCTCGGGAGCCACACAGTCAATTCTTATTTAATCTAACAAGAAATTACAATTTGGGAGCAGATCTCTAAACTGAGATCTCTCAATTAAACACTGTAGCTACAGTGTTAATATTAAAGGGAATAAACCCTTTCAAATCTCCCAAAAATAAAACCCCTTCTTAATTCTCTCTCTCTCTCTCTTAAATCTCCCCTCAAGATTCTCAAATCTCAAGCGCTGGAGAAAGAAGGAAACGCAGCTGTGTTCTCGTCCGCCGCCAGAAGAAAAAACGAAGGGGGAAAAAGCCAACCCAAACCCTAGGGCCAAAGGGGGGTTTATATAGGCGGAGTTGATGGGCTGGCGACAGCCTGTCCCCAGCGGTGCAGCGGACGCGATGGTGGGGCGCTGACACGGACGTCGGAGTTCCGAACGCGTGGGTCGAGCCGCATTAACACCGAGGGTCGCGTTCCCCCCCCAAAACGAGGGTCGTGTTCGCCGACTTCGCCACGCTCGCCTGCGTAACCTGGAGCTCGTCGGAGCTCCTCCGCCGTCGGAGGTTTGTATCCATCTTCAACCTAACAATCTCCCACTTGGAGACCAAACCGACGACAACAGGCTATCCCATCAAGCTCCTCTCCTGTGTGGCTCCGCCCTCATCATCTATGTATGAAGGCCAACTGAAGTTGCACACAACTCCAGTTTCTGAAGGGTCGCTGCCTTCGTCAACATATCCGCTGGATCCTTTCTTCCTTGGATATTCTGTTGAAATCCTCTAACAACTTGTCGGGCTCTGTATCTTCTGGAACCATTCTGCTCCTTTTTCACTCGATACACCCACTTGTTGTGACGTGCCTTCTTCCCTATGAGCAACTTAGCTAGTCCCCATGACTGGTTGGAGATCAGAGATTTCTTCTCTTCTTTCGCAGCAAACTCCCACTTGCTCGCATCTCCATTCTGACAAGCTTCATCAAAGCTTTCAGACTCTCCTCCATTTGTCAGTAACATATAATTCATGTACCTGCTGTTAGGCACAGGAGGACGAGTACTTCTCCTTAATATCGGAGCCGGTGCGTCGGGCTTCTGCGCACCATTCTGTCCAACAGGCTCTTCTGGCTGAGGACCTCTTGCATTGGGTTCTTCCGAGAGGTTATCCGGAACATCATCTGCATCTACAAATGTTGACTCGCTCTCTGAGTCACCATCATCTGTCTTGTGCATGTCCTTATACATCACCTTCTCGTTGAATGTCACATCTCTGCACCTGATCACCTTCTTGTTTTCGTTGTCCCAAATGCGGTAGCCGAACTCGTCTTCACCATACCCGATGAATGTGCATTTCTTGGACTTGGGATCAGGCTCATTCCTGCCTTGATCACTACCATGCACATAAGCTACACAACCGAAAACTCTGAGATGTGAGAGGGTTACCTCCTTTCCGCACCATACCTCCTCTGGTATTCTGTGCTCCAATGGAACCGATGGACCTCGGTTGATCAAGTAAGCTGTTGTGTTGACTGCTTCTGCCCAGAACTGCTTCGGTAGACCTGACTGCATCCGAATGCTTCTGGCTCTCTCTGTCAACGTTCTATTCATGCGCTCAGCCACATCATTGTGCTGAGGCGTGCCGGGCATGGTTCTCTCCATTCTGATACCGTGCTCACTGCAGAACTTCTTGAACCTGGTGTCTTCATACTCACCACCATTGTCTGTTCTGAGTTTCTTTACCCTCAAACCGGTCTCATTCTCGACCATGGCTTTCCATCTTCTGAAAGCCTCAAACACTTCTGACTTTTTCTTTAGAAAGTAGACCCCACACTTTCCGAGAGTGATCATCAATAAAAGTCACGAAGTAGTGTTTCCCACCAATCGACGCGGTGGTTGCTGGTCCCCAAACATCTGAGTGAACAAGCTTTAGCTTCTGCTTCCTGGGAGATCTGCTACTTGTCTGAAAGCTAACTCTCTTCTGCTTTCCAAGTATGCATTCTTTACACACATCAATCTCTACTGATTGTAAACCTGGGAGTTTTCTCTTTGTGTGTATAACCTTCATCCCCTTTTCACTCATATGACCGAGTCTCTGGTGCCACAGCTTTGAAGTCTCATTGCCTGCCGCAACTGAGATCGAACAACATGCACCCGCTGTCATATACAGGGTACCAGTCTTCCTGCCTCTGGCAATCGTCATTGCGCCTTTCGAAATCCTCCAGTCATCACCATGGAAAGTCATCATGTAGCCTTCACTAGCCAGCTGGCTTACTGAGATTAAGTTCCTCTTCAGGTCGGGAATATACCTGACATCCTTCAGCTCCCATACTGACCCATTCAGCTTAATCTTCACTACATCTTTGCCAATAATGGCACATGGTTGGTCGTCACCAAGGTATACATTTCCAAGGTTTTCGGGGATATACTTCTCGAGGAATTCTTTCTGAGAAGTAGCATGAAATGATGCTCCCGAGTCCAACACCCAAGACTCCTCCTTGCTCTCCAAAGAGCATATCAACGCATCATCTCCTCCTGAGGTGGAGGCAACATTCACGTCTGCATTTGCCTCCCACTCCTCTCGTGCACTCTTGCACTGATTTTTGTAGTGTCCGGTTTTCCCGCACTTCCAACACTCGATAGCCTTCGAACTGTTGGGATTTCTGGATTTGGATCTCCTGTTATCTGATCCATTTCCTCTGGTTGAATTTCCACCTCTTGACTCTGTATGCAATACTGAAGAGGTTGTAGCTTCACCCGACTCTCTCCGTCGGATCTCCTCACTGAGAACCAGATCACGAACGTCATTGAACTTCAACTTTTTCTTTCCCGATGAGCTACTCACAGCTGTGACTGTAGCGTTCCAACTCTCTGGTAGGGAAGACAAAAGTATCAACGCTCGAACTTCCTCATCAAACTCAATATCAACTGAACTCAATTGGGTCGTGACTGTATTGAGTTCATTGAGATGATGTGCTACCGATGCACCTTCCGCCATTTTCAGATTGAACAACCGCCTCATCAAATGGACTTTATTGGAGGCTGATGGCTTCTCATACATATTTGAGAGTGCTGCCATAAGACCCGCCGTGGTCTTCTCCTTCGCTATGTTAAATGCAACATTACGAGTTAATGTCAATCTGATAACTCCGAGGGCTTTTCTGTCCAGAAGATTCCAATCTTCTTCCTCCATACCCTCCGGCTTCTTCCCCGAGAGGGGTTGATACAGATTTTTCTGATACAGATAATCCTCTATCTGCATTTTCCAGAATCCAAAATCTGTTCCATCAAACCTCTCTAATCTCACTTTCCCTTCATCTGCGGCCATGGCTCCCACTTGAATCTGACTTCCTCTAGATCGTTTCACGCTCTGATACCAGTTGTTGGGAATTTAACGTCGAAATCCCTAATGCAACAGAAACGCAGAATAGAGAACAGTACACCAAGTTTAACGAGGTTCGGCAACTGCCTACGTCCTCGGGAGCCACACAGTCAATTTCTTATTTAATCTAACAAGAAATTACAATTTGGGAGCAGGTCTCTAAACTGAGATCTCTCAATTAAACACTGTAGCTACAGTGTTAATATTAAAGGGAATAAACCCTTTCAAATCTCCCAAAAATAAAACCCCTTCTTAATTCTCTCTCTCTCTCTCTTAAATCTCCCCTCAAGATTCTCAAATCTCAAGCGCTGGAGAAAGAAGGAAACGCAGCTGCGTTCTCGTCCGCCGCCAGAAGAAAAAACGAAGGGGGAAAAAGCCAACCCAAACCCTAGGGCCAAAGGGGGGTTTATATAGGCGGAGTTGATGGGCTGGCGACAGCCTGTCGCCAGCGGTGCAGCGGACGCGATGGTGGGGCGCTGACGCGGACGTCGGAGTTCCGAACGCGTGGGTCGAGCCGCGTTAACACCGAGGGTCGCGTTCCCCCCCCAAACGAGGGTCGCGTTCGCCGACTTCGCCACGCTCGCCTGCGTAACCTGGAGCTCGTCGGAGCTCCTCCGCCGTCGGAGGTTTGTATCCATCTTCAACCTAACAAATAGAGCGCGTACTGTGTTCTAGGCCCATCGCCGAGATCTACGCTCTCATCAGTGTGCCCACCAAACCACTTGCCCGCGTTATACCTGTAATAGATAAATGAATGAATAAGAATAACAAATGCAAATTAAGGATTTCTAATCGACATTACACCTTGAACGAATGATTGTGGGCCAGTGGTCATAACGGGTAAAAGTATGTTTTGATTCAGAGCAATGGGAACTCCAGTTATTCTTGTTAGAAGATAATTTGTAATACTAGAAAACTCTAAAATATTTGTAAAAAGCATGTAAAGTAGAAATGTCTAGAATAATCTAGGAACTAGATATATTAAGCATGGATGTATGTAGAAAATAGAATTATATAAAATTCTCTAGAAACTTGATGCATCATGAAAAAACTAAACATTCTAGAGAATTCCTTGTGAGCCTATAAATATGCACTGGATGTAAGCATTTGTAACAAGCTTTGAAGCAATTAAAATAAAGTTTCTTCAAGCTAGCATCTTCCCTTCCAACTCTTCATTTCCCTTCTACTTCCTCCGTTCTCAATCCTCTAAAACTAAAATCAATTACGTATCTCGCTTCCGCAGCGAGATACGTAAAAATTCAACCTTGATGAGTGAAACCTAGCGACTCTGCAGCGTCAACAAAGGCCTTTGCTTCCGTAGTGTTGAAGAAATTTGGTATCTGAAATTTTACCGCGTAAAGATCAGAATGGTACTTTTGACAAAATTAGTTTCATAGATTTCCGGTTCGAGTTTTTGTGTGTGTTACTGATGTATTCTTCCCCACCTGGCGTATATATAGAGAGGGATTATCGATATTAGCTACAGGAGGAGAAAATTCATTCTACCGCAGTAAAAATTCAACCAAGCTTGTTTCCAGTTTGCTTCCTCCAAGTTCCGTCTACTTGATCGTAATTTATCACGTACATAAACAAAAAAAAAGAGTATGTAATATCATGAGCTTTCCCTTGGGTTATTAATATATCATTATATTGTATCCATTTGAGGCAAGGAAAATTCTGTACACATTTTTTGTGTGTAATCAATTCAGGGAGTTCTGATGCGAACAACTAGCTAGACGAGCAAGGTTGAGTTCTGTGATGACAGGATTTCCAAAAGTTCATTTGATACTATTTTGGTGTTCAACCCATTTTTTTCTCTCTCTTAAAAGACTGTCTTCTCTCTTCTTTACCCTTGGTGTTCCAGATGAAAATGAAATTGCTCCATTCCCCATGGCTGTCATATTGATATGAATACATGAGATACAAAAGGGACCACCAAATTAATTTTCATTGGGACACAGTTTTCTCCTTTCCATTTTATCATGTACTTAGCATTTTCCATCTTAATTTATTGAGACAAAAGTCTTGATTTGACAAGAAACGCGTTCATCTCCAAATGCGAAGGCCTTTGATCTGATGGGCTATGAAACTCGACCTTGTTCTTAGTCTATGGAGATGATGACAGGCATGAAGTGAGAGGTTCAATTCTCTTTTGTCGCCTAACCCTTCACGCGCCCTATTTTTCAATTACAAAATTGTTATCAGTAGTTTCAACTCCGGCAAGATCCAAAATCAAGGGAACCGCATCAACACATTTAATTAACTTTTGTTAAACCTCATTTCGTATCACATGCAAAGATAACCTACAAATGGTAAAATACGGTCAGAGATGGAGATCAATACTTAAGAGCTTTAACAAGAGGATAATAACGCATCGTGGATTGATTTCAACTTACGGAACATGAAATAGAAAGTCAATGTTTTTTTACTCTCGGGGCACGGTACAAACATATCCAATGTTTCTCGTGCCTTTGTGTTATCTGAAGTAGTACAAAGACACTAAAGTTTAATCTGAGCAGCATATGGAGATCAAAAGGCATTGTCAATTTATTGAGGAACCGATGCTGAGTTGGTTTCCTCGAGCATCAGTGACATGAAAGACGCCATAATGATGCGAATAGAACTATTTGCATCAACCAGTTCTAAGGATGATATGGACGCCGCTGTCAGTGTCCACAATGTTGCTCATCTCGCCCACATGAAGTGCAAAGGTGGCATCCTCGAAAGGCTTCTGCATCTGACCTCGCCCAAATCGACCTGCATCAGTTTTAAGCGTATCAGAAGTCATGTCATGTTGTTAAGGACAGCTACCAGAAATTGTTGCATACAGTTATACACTCAAAAAATTCCAAAGACTGAAAATGTCTTTGTGCCGAGTGCTAGTATATTTCAGTTTCAGTATATCATACTGTCCTATAATTTAATTTGACATATTATGGACTGAATTTACCGTTACCATCTCCATCTATGAATTTTTCCAACAGATCATTCTATTAGATTGGATATAATTGCTTATACATCATAGTAGATCATATATTATCTTTAACACCAGAAGTAGCAGTATCTGCAAATATAGATTAATGATCAGAGCGTTGAACGTGTTTGAGACTTCTGTGATCAATCAGATGCACGGTTAAAAATATGGATTACTTAAGATGCCACGTAGTATAGAGTAAGGTATACATGTATGAGAGTTTCAAATAGCTCACAGAAGAGTGTAAATATACTGGAAAGAACCAAGTTACAGTTTGCAGTTCAATATTTCAAGATATATTGTGCAAGGTGTGATACTTCTCAAGTGACCTGATATAGAAATAATTGCAGGTTCATTTTATTAAGTGTCTATGGCTTCAGCTTACATAAGTTCTAACCGTTATTTTCATATATACCCCTTAAA
>BQKN01067269.1:94426-113126 GCA_022839385.1 Asparagus kiusianus
AAGATAAATTTGAAGAGTTGGGACTAGCAGATAGATATAATGATTAGCTAGATATTCATAAAATTATAATTTTTATGTCTTAGCTTTAAATTTGAATTAAATTATTTCGAAAAAAGTTGTAAATGATAGTGATATGGGTGAGTAGGTGCCAACCTAGTTGGGATGTACTCATCTATTGTGATGCGACGAATTTCGAAATAAATTTATACTTATAAAGGATTTACCGATTATTAATAAAAAAGTTATTTTTATCATTTTTTGTACTTGTAATTTATGTCATTTAATTTCAAGTTATTAATTAAATTTATGACATTTTTTATAATAATTTATGATTTATGGTTTTGTTAAAATTTTAAAAAAATAAAAAAAATAAAAAAAATTAAAAAAAATCAAACCGGGCCGGCCCGGTGTCCAGCCGGCTCAGGCCCGGACCCGGGCCCTGGTCCGGGCTTGGGTTTTGCCCGGCCCGGGCCCGGTTTCCCGGGCCGGCCCGGATGGACAGCCCTAACCTGAGAGATAGCCCTAACTTTCGTTTTCACGAAAGCACAAGTCAACCTCTATATTCTTATTTCTCAAAGGAAACAGGAATAGAAAGTTAAATATCTCAACAAAGTGAGATATACACTCTTCCTCTCAACAGTTTTAGGACTGAATGTCGAGGGATCCAACAAGCACTAGCCAACTCTTGTTCCAGCTCAACCTCTCATCAGTCTAGGACTGACTTGTCGAGGGAACCTACAAGCAATACTAACTCTCAGTGAAAGACAAGACAACAGATTTACGTGATTCGGCAAACTTGCCTACGTCCACGGGAGGGGGTTTTCACTATGAGGAGAATACCAAACTATTACAAGTTCTCTTCCTCTCTCTTCTTTTTCCTCTCTACTCACTCAAGAGATTTTCCCCACACCATTCCTCTTCTCTCTCCCTCTCTATTTATAGGCAAGAGAGGGATGAGTGTCCTTGCTGGAACCAGCTCACAAGAGGAGCACGGAAGGGCTATAGGCATGGGCAATAGGGGGAGCCACATGCTTGTACCCACTTGAACCTCATGGGGAACTCTCTTGTCCCGTGTACAAGAGTCATGGGGGACACTATTGTCCTGTGTCCATTCCATGTTCATAGTCCCATGTACAAAAGCATGCGGAGACACATTATTGTCCTGTGGCCATTCTCACGATTACAATTTTCCAACTCGTATATCATTTGATTAACCTTAAATTTTAGACGAACACCAGAAGAACACAACGAACTTCACCAGAGAGATCCATGCCAAACCAGTCCAAACCAGTTGTGTCACTATACCGCGCGTCACTATACCGCGGCTGCCTACGTACCCTCCATCGGGATCAAGCTAATCGTGGTTCTGCAACTATTCACCAACATAGTCTCCACCTCACCTCCATCACCGCCCCGCAGGGCCATGCCCTCATGGGAAAATCAACACGGGCTAATATGAAGCAAGTTCAAGCAATGCTGAAACTTGCTGCATGTCACCACCTTGGTTAACATGTCTGCGGGATTCTCATTCGTGTGCACCTTCATGAGAGAAATATCACATTCCTTTATGACATCCCGCACAAAATGATATCTGACGTTGATATGCTTGGTACGAGCATAGTGAACTTGATTTTTCACCAAGTGAATCGCACTCTGACTGTCGCACCATAAGTTTACGCTCTCCTGCTTAATCCCCAAATCTTCTAGAAGACCTCACAATAACAATGCTTCCTTCACTCCCTCCGTCATGGCCATGTACTCGGCCTCTGTTGTAGAAAGTACCACTGTAGCCTGCAATATCGATCGCTAACTAATTGGAGTCCCATGTATCCTGAATACATAACCAGTAGTAGATCACCGTCTATCTAGATCGCTCGCATAATCTGAGTCCACAAACCCGTCGATCTGACATGTATCTCCACCAAAACACAGACCTGTATCCGCGGTACCTTTCAAGTATCTCAGGACCTATTTCATCGCTTCCCAGTGCGTCTTTCCTGGATTTACCATGAATCTACTGACCATACTAACCACCTGTGAAATATTAGGGCGTGTACACACCATTGCGTACATCAAACTGCCAACTGCACTAGCATAGGGAACACGCTCCATGTGTGTCTTATCTTCCGCTGTAGTGAGCGATTGTTTACCTGAGAGCTTGAAGTGTGGAGCCAATGGAGTCGCCACCGACTTTGCACTTTACATCATGAACCTTACGATCACCCGCTCTATGTAGCCCTTCTGAATTAAGAACAATCATGATTCGTCCGCTCTCTTCTAATCTCTATACCCAGTATTTTTCTTGCAGCACTCATGTCCTTCATCTCGAACTCTTTACTAAGTTAAGATTTCAGCCTATCTATCTCCACCCTACTCTTAGAAGCAATAAGCATGTCATCCACATACAAAAAAAGATAGATTTAATTACCTCCTTGAAGCTTCCGAATGTAAACACAACAATCATAATCGCTTTGGGAAAACTCATGCTTCAGCAGGAAGGAGTCAAATCGCTTATACCACTGCCGAGGAGATTGCTTCAGTCCATAGAGTGACTTCCTCAAGCGACATACATGATGCTACTTATCCTCAACCTTATAGCCCTCAGGTTGATACATATAAATCTCTTCATCCAAGTCTCCGTACAAGAAGGCAGTCTTTACATCAAGTTGTTCCAGCTCAAGATCACCATGAGCAACAATACTCAATAGCACCCGAATAGATGTGTGTTTCACCATCGGAGAAAATATCTCATTGTAATCCACACCTTCTCTTTGTGCAAACCCCTTAGCCACTAGCCTCGCCTTGTAGCTCGTACCACCAAGCTCTGATGGATCTTCCTATCTTTTATACAGCCGCTTACAACCTATAGTTTTCTTTCCTACGGGCAATGAGACCACCTCCCATGTTTGGTTCTTCCGGAGAGATTTCATCTCCTCCTCCATCGCAGCCAACCAATTCTCGCTACCTCTATCCTGAATAGCTTCCTTGAAGGAGATCGGCTCATCTTCCTCCACCAAGAGTTTGTACTCAACCAAATTAACATGCCCATAGTGCTTCAGGGGTTGACCGGCCTCCAGCTTTTGTACCTGATTGTATGCTCGCCTTGGCCTAGTAGAAGCTAAACTATCCTCGAGTTACTATTGTTGTAGTGCCTGTGTATTCTCTTACTGAACCTCATCCTGCTCAAGCTCATCATCTACCTGATTTCCCACTTGAACATGACTAGAACATGGTTGGTCTTTAGGTTCTATATCAATAACCTGAGACTTAGAATTCCCAACAGTCTCAACACCATCATTCTTGGACACCCTAACAATCATGGACTTCTAATCAAAGGTAACTTCCCTGTTGATCACGAACTTCGAATCTTCTATACACTAAAGGCGATAGCCTTTTACACCCTTTGCATACCCCAAGAAAATTGCCTTCTTGGCCCTCGCGTTAAGTTTTCCCTCATTGACGTGATAGTAGGCGGTACACCCAAAAATCCGAAGCCTCTCATAATCTGCATGCTCCCCTGACCACACCCGATAGGGTGTATCACCGTCCAATGTCGAACGTGGAGATCGATTCACAATATAACAAGCTGTAGCAATTGACTCTGCTCGCCATTCTTTGCCCAAACCAGCAAATGATCGCATACTCACTGCTTTTTTTCGCAGTGTTTGGTTCAGTCTCTCCGCGACCCCATTTTACTGTGGTGTAGATCTTAATGTCCAGTGTCTGGTAATACCCTCCTGATCATAGAACTCCTTGAAAGCACCGTCTGTATACTCTGTACCGTTATCAGATCTCATTGTCTTTAATTTCTTACCCGTCCTGTTCTCAACCATCGCCTTCCACTTCTTGTATGTCTCAAATACCTCATTCTTATGCTTCAGGGAATAAACCCAAGCATACCTCGAATGATCATCTATGAATGAGACAAAATATCTAGAACCACCGTTGGAAGTTGTCGAAGCCGGACCCCAAACGTCCGTATGCACATACTCTAGTATCCCTCTGCTCTTGTACTTGCTCCTCAGAAACTGGACCATGTGTGTCTTTCCATACACACAATCCTCACAAAAATCCATACAAGGTTTCTTCTGATTCTTTAGCAAACCCTCTTTACCAAGCAGATCCAGATCCTTCTCTGACATGTGCCCAAGCCGCCTATGCCATAACCGTGTGTGCTCACATGGGTCTCCACCACTTCCTTCATCTCTAACTGTTGCATCTCCTATCACCGTCGTACCTGAAAGAGTATATAGGTTATCGTGACGAATACCCTTCATCGCTACCAAGGAATCCCGAACAACTCTCTTTACTCCGTTCTCTGTTACTATCTTACAACCTCCGGAGTCCAAAGCACCAACTAAAATTAGATTCTTCCGCAAGTCGGGAACGTGCCTTACATCCGTCAAGGTTCGAACCACTCCATTATGCATCTTGATCTTGATATCACCTAGCCCTATCGTTTTACAAGCATGGTTGTTCCCCATCAGTACGGTTCCACCATCAATGCTCCTGTAGGTAGTAAACCACGTCCTATTTGGACACATATGGTAAGAGCAATCAGAATCAAGAATCCACTTTCCGGAGGTATCCTCGCCACCCGTGACGACATAACATTCCTTATCGCTCTCTTCCCCTGAAGCGTAGCTTGCCTCTTCCTTGCTTTCTCGTCTTTCAGTCTTATTATTGTTCTTCTTCCCACCTATTCTCTTGTTAGGACAATTGACTTTGAAATACCCTAACTCACCGCATTTGAAACACGGTCTTTCCGTAAGAGGTCTTGATTTTGATCTAGACTTTCCTCCCTTGTCTTTTCCTCGCTCATTGCCCCTTCCTCTGGAAAAGAACCCATGCGCTTGTTCTTTGTTACCACCAGTGGCCATATCACTAGTTGTAATTTTTCAAAGATCATCCGCTAGAAGCGTCGTTCTAGTCTCATCCATCGACAAACTGTCACCCATAAACATCAATGTTTGAACCAGATTCTCATATGACTTCGACAGAGATAGAAGTAGTAGAAGTGACTAATCCTCGTCTTTCACTGTCACCTCAATGTCTTTCAAATCCGATAAGATCCTATAGAACTTGTTGATGTATTCTCGGATTGATGAACCCTCCTCCATCTTACAATTATATAATTTGGATTTTTAAATAGATCCGGTTTGTTAGACTCTTCGTCATGAAGGTGCTCTCTAACTTTCACCACACGCCCGCAGCTGTTTCCTCCCCGTCCACCAAGAAAGCTACATCCCTTTCAAGGCAAAGGATAATCGACGTCCGTGCTTCCAGATCCAGCTCCTCCTAATCCTTATCAGACATATTCTTGTGCTTCTCTTTTCCAGCCAAAGCCTTGTGCAATTTTTGCGAAATCAACGAATTTTTTATCTGCATCCTCCAATAGGAAAAATCATTTTTCCCATTGAATTTTTCAATCTTGTACTTTCCAACTTTACTTGTTTTACTTGTAGAAGCCATTATCCGCTTTGTATTAATAAAACTGCTTCTCTTAGGAATTTTAAAAAAACCTTGTGTTTTACTACACAATAACCAAGCACAACCTCAGATCAGTAGCACAACCTCAGATCAGTAGCTCAACCACAGCCAATCTGAATAAGAGCTCTTATACCAATTGTTAGGGACGGAGTCACGCCCTCACGCCGCGGAAGCGATATCACCTGAGAGATAGCCCTGACTTTCGTTTTCACGAAAGCATAAGTCAACCTCTATATTCTTGTTTCTCAAAGGAAACAGGAATAGAAAGTTAAATATCTCAACAAAGTGAGATATACACTCTTCCTCTCAGCAGTTCTAGGACTGAATGTCGAGGGATCCAACAAGCAATGGCCAACTCTTGTTCCAGCTCAACCTCTCATCAGTTCTAGGACTGATTTGTCAAGGGAACCTACAAGCAATACCAACTCTCAGTAAAAGACAAGACAACAGATTTACATGGTTCGGAAAACTTTCCTATGTTCACGGGAGAGAGTTTTCATTATGAGGAGAATACCAAACTATTACAAGTTCTCTCTTCCTCTCTCTTCTTTTTCCTCTCTACTCACTCAAGAGATTTTTCCCCGCACCATTCATCTTCTCTCTTCCTCTTTATTTATAGGCAAGAGAGGGATGAGTGTCCTTGCTGGAACCAGCTCACAAGAGGAGCACGGAAGGGCTATAGGCATGGGCAATAGGGGGAGCCACATGCTTGTACCCACTTGAACCTCATGAGGAACTCTCTTATCCCGTGTACAAGAGTCATGGGGGGACACTATTGTCCAGTCTCCATTCCCATGATCACATAGTTGCTCTTAGTGATACAACAACCAGATTTTGTAAAGGATGATGAGGAATTATCATGAGATCAGATTGTCAAACGTTAGAGCATAAATTAGCCGAAGAGCCAACAAGGACTGCGAGCTTGCATTTTTTGTGCTTGCCATGGTGATGACATAAGTTTTCTATAGCAGGATAAATTAAACAGTTTAGTAATATATATAGAGGATGATGAATAGAGCACCAATCAAGCAGGTGTCTGCTGCGCGCAGCAAAAATTTCGGCAGCACTTCGGCAGCACAACAAGAGAGTCAGATCGCAATAAGAATTTCCGTCTCACCAAGGAAACAAGAATCTGAAGCGAATATCTCAACAAAGTGAGATATCGGCTCTTCCTCTCATCAGTTCTAGGACTGACCTGTCGAGTGATCCTAAAAGCTATTACAAATCACACAAAAGCAGTACAACCAATTTTTATGTGGTTCGGCAAATTGCCTACGTCCACAGGGCAAGGAGGGGGAGAGATCTACTAATAGAGGGAGAGAATACAACTAGGGTTTACAATCACTCACAAACTAAACCCTCAAACAAATTCTCAAATTCCTCACAATATCTCTCTACAAAAGTCTGCAGCAAACCCAACTTTTCACCTTTGCAGCCGCAAACCAATCACGCCGCACAAACCCTTGCTTTTCCGAGCCGCAAAACCAAGTTCCTTTGCCTTGCTACAATTTCTTGCCGCAGCCACAAAAGCAAACAAATTAACCTCCTGACTTGCACAGTTCCTGAAACCCTATAAACGCGTTTTTATAGGCTTGTTTATCGGGTGGGCCTGTTCACACGTCCATGAAAAAACAAAAAACAAACCTCTATACATGTATGATGCACATGTACATTGGGTGGGCCATAGCTTATTCATGCACCCATTGGTGGGTGTGGCTCCCTTCCACGTCCATGTTCATAATCTCCACCTCGGTGAAGTTTTCTCAAAACTAAGCCGACACCAAAGCAACCAAATATCTCACTTGTTGTGTCCAGTACGAACTCAATCCACAACAAGTCGAGAATCCAAACGAGAGTCCAAACAATCTCACCCCCATCAACTAATCTAAACCGGTTGCATCTGAAAGACTACCTACGTATCCTCTTACCCAAGGAATCAAGCCGAACGTAGTTCACCCAAATGGCCGCCAACGGCCTCAACAATCACGAATGTGCAACAAGTTTCGACAATGATCAAACTTGTTGCTCAAAACCACCTTATTGAGCATATCTGCCGGATTATCCTTCGTGTGGACTTTCACAATTTCCACATCACCATCTTCAAGAACATCCCGAACGAAGTGATAACGAACGTCAATGTGCTTCGTCCTAGCATGAAAAACTTGATTCTTCGCCAAATAGATAGCACTCATGCTATCACAATGAATAGTGACGGACCGCTGCGATATACCAAGTTCCTCCAAAAGTCCTTGAAGCTAAATAGCCTTCTTCACAGCCTCTGTAACTGCCATATACTCTGCCTCCGTCGTAGACAAAGCCACAGTCGACTGTAAGGTGCATCTCTAACACACAGGCGTACGGGTCAAAGTAAACACATACCCCGTCGTGGACCGGCGCTTATCTAAATCCCCGGCATAATCCGAATCAACATATCTAATGCATAGCTGCTCACCTGAAGTGTTCCGCTCATAAACTAAACCAACATTGAGCATACCTCGAATGTACCTTAAAATCCATTTCACGGCGTCCCAATGACCTACTCCTGGATCATGCATGTATCTCGAAACCATGCTTACCGCCTATGACAAATCCGGTCTCGTACATACCATTGCGTACATTAAGCTTCCAATTGCGCTCGCATATGGAGTCTTCGATATTAACTCATGATCTTCAACTGACTTCGGTAAAAGACCAGCTGAAAGCTTCAAATGGGCTTCTAAAGGTACACCAACTGGCTTCGTATCCATGCTAACATAGAATCGTTGTAGAACCTTCTTCAAATAAGTCACCTGTGTTAAACAAATTCTGCCCTTCTTCTTGTCTCTGCCGATCTCCATCCTTAAAATGCGCTTCGCCTCACCCAAGTCCTTCATCTCAAACTCATTTGAAAGCTGAACTTTCAACTCATCTATAGCCGACCTGGAAATAGAGGCAACCAACATGTCATCGACATAGAGCAACAAATAAATGTACGCACCTCCTTTTAACTTGCGAAAATATACGTAAGGATCAAACTGGCTCCGAGTGTACGAATGACCAATCATAAAACCATCGAATCGCCTATACCACTGTCGAGGAGACTGCTTCAAACCATATAACGATTTCTTTAGTTTGCAAACTAACTTTTCTTTCCCTGTAGCTCGGAATCCTAATGGTTGAGTCATATATATTTCTTCATCAAGATCACCATGAAGAAATGTCGTCTTCACATCCAACTGATCTAACTTCAAACCATACTGTGCCACCAAAGCTAGCAGAATCCGAATCGAAGAATGCTTCACCACCGGAGAGAAAACCTCATTATAATCTATTCATTCCTCCTGTGCATAACCCTTCTCAACCAACCTAGCTTTGAATCTCAATGGAGTGCCCTCAATGCCCTCCTTCTTTGTGTATACCCACTTGCAACCAATTGTCTTCCGCCCCTTTAGAAGCTCAACAAGCTCCCATGTATCGTTCTTATGAAGAGATTCCATCTCCTCCTTCATAGCCACCTGCCACGAATCAGCCTCCGAACTCTGCTCAGCCTCTCTGAATGTAGTAGGCACCAAGTCATCGATACTCTCCACCGAAAGTGCATACGTAACTGTGTCGGCATACCGTGCTGTCATATGTATGTTTCTCCTCTGTCTCCGAACCGCAATCGAATCCTGAACCTGAGCCGTCGGTCCCTAATCCTGCACATTAGTACTCGTATCCCCCCGTGTTATCGTCGTGCTCGCCTGGCGTCACCTCAGTCGGCACTCTAATGGATACTGTACTATCTAGACAATGTAGAGCTGCATCGATCTCCACCACCTACGATATCTCATCCGTCGGGTCGCTCTCCACCTGATGAGAGCTGGGAAGCTTCAAGATAGAAGGCTCATCGAATGTGACGTCTCTACTCAGCACAATCTTTTTATCCACTGGATCCCAAAGCTTGTATCCCTTGACACCACGCTTGAATCCTACAAATATGACCTTCCTAGCTCGAGGTTTCAATTTATCAGTTCTAACATAATAATATGCAGGGTACCCAAATACCTTGAGCTGGTCATAGTTATGTGCTGGTTTTCCCGACCACATCTCTATAGGAGTTTTCCCCTCAATCGTAGATGAAGGCAGCCTATTAATGAGGTGGCTCGCATACGTAAGTGCCTCAGCCCAAAAGATCTTCTTCAAACCACTCTACGACAATAAGCATCGGGTCTTCTCCAGTAAAGACCGATTCAACCTCTCTGTCACCTCATTTTGCTACGGTGTATGAATAACCGTGAAGTGCCTCTCTATGCCCTCGTCTCGACATAGCTGCAAAAAGGGGTCTGAAGTATATTCACCACCGTTATCGGATCTCAACGTCTTGATCTTTCTCCCAGTCTGCAGTTCCAATCTCTTCTTCCACTCCACAAATATATCTAGGACTTCACTCTTCTTCGTCATGGTGTACACCCAACATCACCTAGAATAGTCATCTACAAAAATGACGAACCAATGTCGACCACCAAGTGATGCAGTCTTGGTGGGACCCCAAACATCTGTGTGCACGTAGTCCAGGATGCCCCTCGTCTGATGAATAGCAGTCCCGAACTTCACCTTCGTCTTCTTTCCAAGAACACAGTGCTCACAGAACTCAATCTTCCCACTCTTGGCTCCCTTCAATAGCCCATGCTTGCACAATGTCTGCAGTGACTTTTTACCTGTGTGCCCTAACCTATAGTGCCAAAGTCTGCTCATGTCCGCTTCTGAAATAGCCGAAGCAACCTGGCCAATCTCGGTGCTTCCCTTCAGATAATACAAATTCCGATTACGGACTCCCTTCATCACCACTAATGATCTCATAGTAACCTTCGCTACAGCGTTTTCGAAAGTCACCTTGAATCCCTTCGCCTCCAAAGCTCCAATTGAGATAAGATTTTTCTTCAGTTGAGGAACAAATCTCACCTCTTTCAATTCACGGACTACTCCATTGTGCATCCTAACCCGAACAGTACCTATCCCACTGTAGGCGTATAAAACTGTCTATAGGTCCCTTAACACAGCTCGACGACGTCAAACCAACCATCGGGCAACGTATCCAAACACGATCGTTAGTCCACAACACCGAAGCCAAATGATACGCGATGAAGAGGATTAACGAGGCTACGAGGCTACGAGGCTAACGAACCGCACGCAAACAACGGAATAAATCCACTCGCGTGCGGAATCAAGCTAACGGTTTGGTGAATCAACGAGTCACCCAACCAAGAGCGGACTCGGACGAATCGCGATCGATTTAAGATCAGTTTTGGACTCAAATTCAAAAGTAGATTTACTGTCAAATCAGGAACCAGATTTACTGCCAAATCAGGTCAACGAATCAGGTCCGAACAAATCAACCACAGAACCGAAAAACGAAAAACGGCGAAACCAATACCAAGAGGGGCTCGGCCGAAGCCGAGCCACCTTGAGGTGGCTCGGTGGTTCGGCCACTTGTGCGCGGGCACAGTGAAGGTGGCCTATAAATAGAGGGGCTTGGTTTATTTGTCAAAGGTTGGAAATTTTGGAAGCGAAGCTCTGCTGGATTCAAGGCTCAGATCTAAAAAAAAGATTGAAGTTTTGGGATTTTGAGGACTTGCTCATCCAGATCCGGTGCTCAGCGATCGTCAACGTCAAATAAGGCAAGAGTTCGAGAGGAACCGGATCTCAGATCGGATCTCAGATCTACGCAGGCATACTCCGGATCAAAGCTTGGTCTATGATCCCGAGATTCGGGCGATTATTTCCTTGGTGAAATAATCCCCCCCCGGCTATTATTTTCTTCGTGAAATAATACCCATCATACTGCGTAGATCCGACCGGATCTAGATCGCGCGGTGGTCAACGGATAAACCCCGGCGCAGGCGAAGAACCCACGCAAGCGAGCGACCGCAAAACAGGAGCTCGTGATTTGTTCGACAAGCAAGGAGAAAAAGTTGTAATTTTTCTTTTCTTTTATTTGATTTTTATTGTAACCGGATCTTATAAAAAGACCGGATCTTTGTAACCAAAAAATAGTTATTTGAGATAGCAATGGAATCAGTGAAGAAAGCAACGATTTTTCCCGCGAACACCCACAAACACCACAGGATTGATCATTTCCCATGACAACAACGCCCCCGTCGACTTTCTCAAAAGATGCAAACCAGTCTCGCCTAGGGGTCACATGATAAGTAGCGTCGGAATCAAGCATCCAATCTGATGCATCCACATGGTTCACCTCCGGAGTAATCAGTAGAGAAAAACACGAATCATCGGAATCATTGCCTTTTGTAATATTCACCTCATTAGCCTTTGGGCCCTTTTTCTTGCCATTCTCCTTCTCCTTAAGCTTCGGGCAGTCTCTCTTCCAATGTCCCTGCTCCTTACAGAATGCACATTGGTTCTTTGCTAATTGGTGATGGCTTCTAGACTTTAACCTTCCTCTATTACCACCATTTGGATATGGGCTTCTACCTCTCGTCGATAAGACCTCACCTGAAGTGCTAGCACGGGAATTCTCCTTGTGTTTCCTCCTCAAATCGTAGTTCGTCAAAGCGTTAGTCACTTCACTATAGCTGATAGAAGATCACCCGTTCAATAAAGTGAGCACGAAGGTATCATACTCCTCATCCGGTAAGGAGCCTAACAAAATAATCACCTTGTACTCATCCGATATCTTCTCATCAACATTCGCCAAGTCCGACAACAACTTAGTGTAGTTGTTCACATTAGCTGCTAGCGAGGTGCCTCTGGACATCTGAAATCTGAAGAGTCTTCGCAGTAAGTGCAACCTGTTCTCAACACTCTTTGTGAGATACTTATTGTTGAGAATTTTCCACATCTTCATTGCAGACGTCACCCCAATCACATCATATTTTAGCTCCTATTCTAAACAGGACCTGATCACCCCACAAGCGTTCCTATTCATCTTATCTCATACCGCCTCATCATATTTAGGTGGCTTCTCGTGGACCATAATGGTCTCTTCCAAATTCTGAGCATTGAGCGCATCCTGTACGTCGCTCATCCACAAATCAAAGTTGATTTTGCCATTGTACTTCACCACACTAATCTTAGTGTTCTGAAAACCAACTTGTATTGTACTCGCCATCGATTTGCTGCTTTCACATTCTTCTCCCATTGTAAACTAACTCCAAATTGTAGAGAAAGAATAAATTTGATAGAAATTAGGAACCACCCAACTGAACCATAGATTGGATTCCAAATAGATTTCCTAACCACACGAGGAAAGCAAAATCTCCAACGGCAACTCCTAATGCTATCTCCACCGAAGCCGAGAACTCCAAGAACTAAGCTTCCAACTGAATCTTCCTCCATCTAATCCAAAAACACCCTAGATCTGAAATCTAGGCTCTGATACCACTTGTTGCGCGCAGCGGAAATTTCGGCAGCACTTCGACAGCACAACAAGAGAGCCAGATCGCAATAAGAATTCCCGTCTCACCAAGAAAACAAGAATCTGAAGCGAATATCTCAACAAAGTGAGATATCGGCTCTTCCTCTCATCAGTTCTAGGACTGACCTATCGAGGGATCCTAAAAGCTATTACAAATCACACAAAAACAGTACAACCAATTTTACGTGGTTCGGAAAATTGCCTACGTCCACAGGGCAAGGAGGGGGAGAGGTCTACTAATAGAGGGAGAGAATACAACTAGGGTTTACAATCACTCACTGATAGATTATGTTAATAATCTTGTGAATATTTATATTAATAGTATGTATATATTCTGTTGAAAATCTTTTCGTAATTGTAGCCTAAATTATAGCATTCTAGGATTGTATATATTGCAACAGAATAATGAGAATAAGGCACGGATTACAATTCTTTCATGGTATCAGACTAGGTTACGTCTCCTAGCCACCGTCTTCTTCCTATCTCCTCTCCTCTCAATTATCTTCTTCATCTCCTTCGTGTTTTTCTTTTCCATGGCAGAATCCACCAAATTCCATCCGGCTTTAGCCGTGAACAATGTCAAGAACTTCATCTCTGTCACCCTTGACACGGAAAGATTGAAAGTTCTCAATATAATTCTTGGGCCACGTTGTTCAAGATTCACGCACGAGCATATCAAGTTCTTGACCATATCATTCCATCCTCTTCGAAAAACAAAGGGAAGAAGACCTCCGACGAAGAAGATGACCCCGAACTCTGGGATCGTCTCGATGCTATAGTCCTTCAATGGATTTACGGCACCATCTCTAACGACGTTCTGCACACCATTCTTGAACAAGACATCACAGCCATGGAAGCTTGGAACCGCTTAGCCGACTTGTTCCATGACAACAAAACTGCCAGAGCTGTGCATCTTGAATATCAACTCTCTCAAGTCCGACTCGATGACTTTCCTAATGTCACTGCCTATTGTCAACGCATCAAAATGCTTGCCGATCAACTTGGGAACGTCGGGGTGCCTGTATCCGATGCAAGAAAGGTGCTTGTGCTTTGTTCGGGTCTCAACGCCGCCTATCGTAGAGTAGGCAGGATCATTCAACATGGTAAGCCTCTCAAGTCTTTCTCTGATGCTCGTTCAACTCTTGTGATGGAGGAAGATTCTCTTAAGAACAGTGCGGCCCGGGAGTCTGACTCAGCTCTTCTTGCGGGTCACAACCCTCCCACCTTTGATGCTAATTCCGGCAGCTCTCATGCCCCTCACAACAACAACAATAATGGCAACAATCACCACCGCAACAACTATCACAAAAGGCACGGTGGTCGGGGTCGCGGCAATAATCACGGCAACAATAACAAAGGTCGAGGGGGAGGTCGTGGGCATAACCATACTGGACGTGGCGGTGCACCACACCAACCGTCACAGTGGCCACCTGCCTGGCAGTATCCGACGTGGGGAGGCTGGGCTCCACCTCCTTGGGCCATGCCTCCTTGCCCCTATCCTACAGCAGCTTCATGGCAGCATCGTCCAAATTTTAAGCAGCCTGGTATTTTGGGTGCTCACCCTCAACAAGCACATCATGCCACTACAATTCCTCCACAAGGTGATTATATGCCTACTGATGTTGACGCAGCTTTTCATACACTCTCTCTCAATCCCCCGGATGACAACAATTGGTACATGGATACCGGTGCCACCTCTCACATGACTTCGAATCAAGGTACTCTCTCGTCTTATTTTAATTTGAGCAAAAATCGTGGTATATTAGTCGGTAATGGTCATGAAATTCCAATTCACGGTTACGGTAGCACTGCTCTATCCCCTTCGAACCCCTCTTTGCATCTCAACAATGTCTTGCATGCTCCCAAACTCATTAAGAACCTAATTTCTGTTAGAAAATTCACTAAAGATAATTCTTGTTCTGTTGAGTTTGATCCGTTTGGATTTTATGTGAAGGATTTACGAACGGGGAGGCACCTAATGAGATGTGAGAGCTCGGGAGATCTATATCCCTTCACCAAATATCGGGCCATTTCTGATTCCGCATTTACTGCTTTATCTTCAAATTTATGGCATAGCCGCTTAGGACATCCTGGAGAAGCTGTTCTTAGTTCTCTTCGTAGTAACAATTTTATTCAATGTAATAAGGCCCGTGAATTTTGTCATTATTGTCCTCTTGGAAAACATATGAAATTGCCATTCAAGAGTTCAACTTCTTTCACTTGCTTGCCTTTTGATATTGTTCACAGTGATTTATGGACTTCCCCCGTTTTAAGCTCTTCAGGACATAAATATTATGCTTTATTTTTGGATGATTATTCGAATTTTTTGTGGACATTTCCAATCTCAAATAAATCACAAGTTTATTCGATATTCCAAAAACTTCAAGTATATATTAGAACCCAATTCGAAAGAGAAATCAAAAACCTATAATGTGACAATGGGCGGGAGTATATAAATAGTCCTCTTAGAAGCCTCTGTGAATCTAGTGGTATGGATTTTCGTCTCTCATGCCCTCACACATCTCCTCAAAATGGAAAGTCCGAACGAAAAATTAAATCCATCAATAACATTGTACGGACTCTTCTTGCTCACTCTTCCATGCCACCTTCGTTTTGGCACCATGCTCTTCAAATGGCCACCTACCTCCTAAATGTCTTACCATCTAAGGTTTTGGGGTACAAGTCACCTACACAAATTCTCTACCAAAAAGATCCAACCTACTCTCATCTTCGGGTTTTCGGTTGCCTTTGCTATCCTCTCTTCCCTTCCTCTACAATCAACAAGCTTCAAGCTCGATCAACTCCTTGTGTTTTCTTAGGCTATCCGTCAAACCATCGGGGGTACAAGTGCTATGACTTGTCAAGTAGGAAAATATTTATCTCACGACATGTTTTGTTTGAGGAAAATCAATTTCCTTTTGCCAATTTACATACCCCTACTGCATCTTCTTACACCTTTTTGGATGACAACCCCTCTCCTTACTTGATCCAACACATTCACCATTCTTCCCAACTAAGGCCTGCTGCAGAGACCATTTCCCCTGGCCCAAATCTACCGCCCACCCCAAATATTCCCTCACATGCCATGGCCCAGTCCGGGCAGCAGTCCACCAGCTCCATTCCTCCTACTGTCCAAGTAGTTGAGCCTACTACCCCTTCTTCCCCAACGGCCCAGCCAGCCCATTCTCCACCACGAGCCCAGCAGCCAGTTCAGCCCACTCCAGCTACTCGCATGTCCACTAGAAGTCAGCATGGGATTGTTAAGCCCAAAAGGCATTTTAACTTGAGTGTTTCTACTTCCATTTCCATATCTCCACTTCCCAAAAATCCAATAAGTGCTATTCGTGACCAAAATTGGAAATTGGCTATGATGGATGAAATGGATGCTCTAATTAAAAATAAGACGTGGGAGTTAGTTCCCCGACCTGCTGATGTTAATATTATTCGTTCTATGTGGATTTTTCGTCACAAAAAGAAATCTAACGGTGATTTTGAGCGTCATAAGGCTCGTCTTGTAAGTGATGGACAATCTCAACAAGTGGGAGTGGATTGTGGTGAGACATTCAGTCCGGTTGTCAAACCGGCGACTATTCGGGCAGTGTTGAGCATCTCTTTATCACATTCTTGGCCCATCCATCAGTTGGATGTCAAGAATGCCTTCTTACATGGTAATCTCACTGAAACTGTCTATATGCACCAGCCCATGGGATTTAAAGATCCCAATCATCCAGATTATGTTTGCTTGTTGAAGAAATCTCTCTATGGCCTTAAACAAGCCCCACGGGCTTGGTACCAGTGATTTGCAGACTATGTTGCTACTATTGGTTTTTCTCACAGCAAGTCCGATCATTCTCTGTTTATTTTTCGTCAGGGCACTCAAACTGCATATATCTTGTTATATGTTGACGATATTATTCTCACTGCCTCTTCAGATGCTCTCCGAAGGTCCATTATGTCTCTCCTCAGTTCTGAATTTGATATGAAGGACTTAGGTCCTCTCAGTTATTTTTTGGGTATTGCAGTGAAACGTCATTCAGGAGGTATTTTTCTCTCACAAAAGACATATGCTGAGGAGATACTTGATAGGGCAGGTATGACTTCTTGCAAGCCATGTCCCACACCCGTGGACACAAATCCAAAGCTCAGCACCTCCACCGGGTCCCCTTATGATGATCCAACCCAATACCGCAAACTTGCTGGTGCACTTCAATATCTCACATTCACTAGGCCCGACATCTCCTATGCGGTGCAACAAGTTTGTCTCCACATGCATGCTCCAAATGACAACCATATGGCCGCCCTCAAACGCATTTTGCGTTACATTCGAGGTACACTTGACCTTGGTTTGCATCTCTATAAATCATCGACGACCTCTCTTGTCTCATATACAGATGCAGATTGGGGTGGATGCCCAGATACCCGAAGATCCACTTCGGGCTATTGTGTGTTTCTTGGAGACAACTTGATCTCTTGGTCCTCAAAACGTCAACCTACACTCTCCCGATCTAGTGCCGAAGCTGAATACCGGGGTGTTGCTAATGCTGTCTCCGAGTCTTGTTGGATTCGTAATCTCCTCTTAGAACTTCATTGTCCACTCAACAAGGCCACATTGGTATATTGTGATAATGTTAGTGCCATTTATCTTTCGGGCAATCCTGTCCAACATCAACGCACTAAGCATATTGAAATGGATATTCACTTTGTTCGAGAAAAGGTATCACGAGGTGAGGTACGTGTCCTTCATGTTCCGTCCCGTTATCAAATCGCCGACATCTTTACTAAAGGGCTTCCACGCATACTCTTCAATGATTTTCAGGACAGTCTAAGCGTTCGTGAACCTCCCGTTTCGACTGCGGGGGTGTGATAGATTATGTTAATAATCTTGTGAATATTTATATTAATAGTATGTATATATTCTGTTGAAAATCTTTCCGTAATTGTAGCCTAATTGTAGCCTAAATTATAGCATTCTAGGATTGTATATATTGCAACAGAATAATGAGAATAAGGCACGGATTACAATTCTTTCACTCACAAACTAAATCCTCAAACAAATTCTCAAATCCCTCACAATATCTCTCTACAAAAGTCTGCAACAAACCTAACTTTTCACCTCTGCAACCGCAAACCAATCACGCCGCACAAACCCTTGCTTTTCCCAGCCGCAAAACCAAGTTCCTTTGCCTTGCTGCAATTTCCTGTCGCAGCCACAAAAGCAAACAAATTAACCTTCTGACTTGCACAGTTCCCGAAACCCTATAAACGCGTTTTTATAGGCTTGTTTATCGGGTGGGCGTGTTCACATGTCCACGAAAAAACAAAAAACAAACCGCTATACATGTATGATGCACATGTACATCGGGTGGGCCATAGCTTATTCATGCACCCATTGGTGGGTGTGGCTTCCTTCCACGTCCGTGTTCACAGTGTCTTTTCCTGAACATGCAGTATATATCTTACCAAATTTTTTTTTTTGATAGATGATAGATATATAATTATCGTTTTGTAAAATGTAAGATTAACGTCGCTTCCAAACACCTATAGAAAATGTTTGTGACCGAACAGGTGCTAGAGAATGTCATAAGTATTCCTTCAACATCTAGTTTGTCTCGTCTCGTCTTCAATCTTTTTCTCTTATATATCTACCAATTGTAACCAGACATCAGGTTACCCCAATTGAAGCTTTTTATTGATTTCAAGTCATGCTCCATCTCAACCTCATTTCAACTAAAAAAAATTATAATGAATAAGGAGCACATTATACATAGGGTAAATTACACTACAACCCCAAGGCCTTTCAGCATTTCCCAGTAC
>BQKN01067269.1:113226-126476 GCA_022839385.1 Asparagus kiusianus
CAAACAAAAAAATGTCGAGTTTTTTTTCAAAGTCACACTAAAACCCCAAGAATTTTAACATTTTGTAGTAAACCCTCATTAACTTTCAAAAGCACACTAACCCCCAATAACTTTTGAAATTGCAGGAAACCCCAATAAGTTTCCATATTTGGCATATAACCCCCATAAATTAGAACAAAAAACAGCATAAAAGGGCATTTTGAAGGATAATTTCAGCAAAATAACTATAAAACAATTAGGGTTTGGAACACCAACTTGAGCACGAGTAAGAGGAGGATAAATGACTGAGAGATTTTTGTTTTTAGGCTTGAAAGTATAAAAATATCAATAAATGGGATGTTTAATAATTTAAGGGGTATTTTGATCTTTTTAAGTCATGTAAGTTGCACATGCTATGTCAAATACAATGGTCTTAAATTTGGGGGACTTTCTACACAACTTATTTGGGGTTTATTGCGACTTTGGAAGTCATTGAGGGTTTTGCAAAACACTGAAAGTTCTTGGGATTTCAATGTGATTTTAAAAAATTATTGGGGATTTACTGCAAAATGCTGAAAGTTCTTGGAAATAATTGACCTATATAAATATGGTCGAAGATCATTTTTCTTAATTAAATATTACTAATTTTAAATACAATCCTTTAGCCTAGATGAATGTTTGCATGAGATTATGCTGCATATACGTTGACTATCCCATATGGTAACTCATATCTCAGTGGACCCTAGGAACCACGTACTGCAGGCCAGGAGCCTGTTTGGCAATTAGCCACCTATATTTCCCATATGACAACACAAAAATATAGGAAAATTAATGTGGAAAATGGAAAAAAGGAAGGAAAAACCTAATTTCCACCATCAATAATTAGCTGGGGGTGTTGTTCCTCCTGCTCATACCCATTGACGTTGTTTGTGAGGAAAGGAACGTGGACTTATGCTCTAACTCATTTTAAACAGAAGTGATTCGATCAGGTTTTTTTTTTTGGAGAAGTGATCCAGGTTTAAAAGATACAATTACTATACTTACAACCATCTTCTCATTGGTTGCATGAGCATAAAGAGTCGGATTTAAGATAATGATGGTGAATATATACTACAACATGCCATAAATGATTGGAGGACCAATAGTATAAGTCTAAATAAAAACATATATTAAGATTAACTAACCTAAACAATCACGCCAACTAGCCAAGCTATGGAAGCATGCTTGACATTTCAACCAATGTTCGTGTAAATTGATATAATAACAGGAGTCTATTGAACTAGTCTGCCATTGATTCTTGAGAAGATTGCTTCTAGCCCCTAAAATAACAAAATTTATTCCTCCCGCTCCAAGACCTTTTCATAACCACAAAAACCCCCCACAGCAAATGCCATATTCGTTTAGCCCACTAATCCGGTTCCCACATGACTGAACGTTTAAAAAATCCCAAAATTACCCTTTGATTTAACCGTCTCCCACTATTTCAATAGTTCTCCTTGTTAACTGTGTTCATCTCTCTCATCTCTTCAAGAGCGAAACTGTCATCCCCAACTCGAAAAGCCTAACCCTAAATTAGTCTACCCCTAGAGCGGAATTGAAACTCTCATGTTCTCACATTGCCTTCCTTTATTCTTCCATTACTTCAAAGCATGGCAGACGACTCACAACCCAAGTTACTCTCTCACTACCAAAAAATGGGTATATGGGGACGGTTTATAACCGTCCCATTAGACAACATAACCGTCTCCATAGGCCTAAGGGAACGGTTACTCATCCGATACCTTTGCCGCCGTAGTGCTTGGTCTAACGTAACGGTTCATGATTCAAGTAGCGCGGTTCTTGAATTGTCCTCGTTTGTAACATTTGGGGACGGTTTATCTATGGGGACGGTTTTAAGCTTGACCTAAGAGGACGGTTATATTGTCTATGGGAACGATTTTTTTTGTTATCTATGGGGACGGTTTTTATACCAAGGGGGGCGGTTTCGAGCTTGATCTAAGAGGACGGTTATATTGTCTATGGGAACGGTTTTGTTTGTGATCTATGAGGACGGTTTTTATACCAAAGGGGACGGTTTTCATTTTTTACTGATCAAAATAAATCACCCAAATATCACTCATCAGTCCATCACATACAAAGAAACAATAGTCCAAGTTTTACACACAAACTAACTAAACTTTAGCCTTAATTTAATGAACAATTCATTACAACGAAGAACAATATTATAGCAGTAGAATTGAGATAATTCTTCACAAGTTTTACACACAAACTAACCAAATTAAGCACATATCACAAATCCTCCATGATTAAAACAAAGAGCTACTACTTAATCAAAAGGTCAAAATGTCTCTATTGAGACGATTAAGTTCTAAATCTTCTCTAAATCTTCACAACAAATAAATCCCCAAAGAGCGACAAGCATGGATCTTCAGATGTTTTCCTGCATACATCAAGATAAAAAGATGAGTAAGCACAAGTAGAATGAAATGGATTGTATGTGTCTCTTTAGAGTCATAACTAATCGCATGACGATCATATTTAGGTATATAATGAAATTAAGAGTAAGCACAAGAAGAGACACGAATGGTAGAATGATAAAGGTACGTCATAATTCCTAATTGTTGCTGTAGCTTTTGTGGAGAATCTTTCAGACCTGATTAAAATGTTGCTGTAGCTTTCATTTGTCAAATTGATGCAAAATTGTTCAAAGCTGGAAGAAAAACTTACAGTAATAAAAACCGACTGTGAAAAATTACAAAAATAGGTTCAACTAGTAGCTAGTCGGATAATATCATCATAGTGGTCAGCAAGAGCAATAACTAATCAACAATATAAAGCACCAACAGTTAATAACCTTGATAATTTTGGTAGAAGCAAAACCCATGTGAGATAATTCGGCCGAAACCATGTCATAATAAAATAGGACTCGTTCTTCAGCTCATATCAGATACCCCAACAAAATAACTACTTAT
Organism: Asparagus kiusianus; assembly: GCA_022839385.1. Classification (NCBI taxonomy): domain Eukaryota; kingdom Viridiplantae; phylum Streptophyta; class Magnoliopsida; order Asparagales; family Asparagaceae; genus Asparagus; species Asparagus kiusianus. The sequence continues at coordinate 116,178 of BQKN01067269.1, forward strand.
TCTTTAACAAAGAACTAAATTTGAGATCCACCCAATGCATCTTCCAGTCTCGTCATTCCTCCTGTACAATGAAACTAAAGTTGTTACTCCTGAACTATTGGTATGAACTTAACTTTCTCCTATTAAACATTATATTTCCGTTCCATTTCTCCCTTCCCCAAATTAAACCAGACTTCAAAACAGCCCCATTTTGCTTCATCAAAGAGTGCATCTTCACCGATACTTTCACAATACCCAATCTTTCTCAGCTACAAGCAAACACAACCACGATCAAAGAGACAAAATGCGAACATAAAAGAACACAGCAAACGCACAAAACCAATCCACAATCAAGAAACCCATCCAGACCGCAAAACCTCGGTCAATTTTACCGTCATCCGGTCAAAAGAGAAAAAAGAGAGAAGAGATCAATCGACGAACCAACGCGTGTCGTTTTCCGGCTTGAAAGGAGACCTTCTGCTGATTCATCGCCTGCGTGTAGATCTGCGACAGCGAGTTCGCTGCGCTGCAGAAGGTCGAGTACATCCCTCGCTCAACCTCGTCGAGGCGATTCGCGTCGGATTTCTTCTTCTTCGCCATTAAAACACAAATCGAATAAGATCGAAACCCTAGAAATTTGAGATAAAAAAAGAGGCGACGAATGAGGGAGGGGGGGAGAAAAAGAAAGGAAGATCCTCCTGTCCTCTCTCTCTCTCTCTCTCTCTCTCTCTCTCTAGAAAAAGGGGAATGGATGTTGGACGGCGGACGGAGGAGTCGACGAGAGGATAGGCGCGTCGGACGGGGGAGTCGATGAGAGGAGAGGTGCGGCGGACGGCGGACGCGCGGGTGAGAAAACCCTAGAACTCAGCGATGAAGAAGAAGGTGAAAGAGTAGTTGTACATTATCGGGCTTAGAGCGGTTCTATGTGTATGAGAGAAATAAAATAAATCCTATTTTGTTAAAAAGGTTTGGGAATAAAACCGTTCCCTTAGCTCACTGTAGGTTTTTTTTGCCGGCCTAATTCAAACACAACGTTTTATTTTGAAGCGTTATCTTAGACTCTTTTGTGACGGTTGGAACCGTCACACAACCGTTCCTTTAGGAGGCAAAGGGGACAGTTTTAAACCGTCCCCAAAGAACCGTCCCCGTATATCTATTTTGTGGTAGTGTCTCTACTGTAGGAGATTTCGAAGACGGTGATGACTCACAGTATGTAGTCGCAAATGAGCATAGAGTTGGCTATGTTGGAGAAACAATAGCAGATGTTCTAGAGAACCTCGCAGTTAGTCATCATCCTCTCCAATTCACCGTATGGATGAAGATAAGGCCCAACACGAGGGCGGCACAAACAATGCTGCGAAAGCTCTCCTAGATCTAAAGAAAGGAACAAATATGAGTGATTTGGAAGGCATCAATATGTTAACTAAAGAAGTGAGTTTACTGTATAATTTAGTTATTTATGGCATTGCCCATTGTGTTTGACAGTTGTTTGTTGTTAAGGTACTTGTTTAATTTCAAAGGATATGTGTTAATTATGAAGGTTACTGTTAAGTTGTGAATGTTAGTTATTAGTTATTAAGGATATTCATTAGTTATTAAGGTTAAGTGTAAGTTGTGAAAGTTATTGTTAAGTTGTGAAGGTTAGCTATTAGTTGCTAAGGTTAAGCGTTATTTATTAATATTATCTATTAGTTGTGAATGTTACTGTTAACTTATGACAGTTAATTATTAAGGTTATTTATTGGTTGTTAAGTTTATCTATTGGTTGTTGATGTTATGGATTAGTTGTTAAGTTTATGGATTTATTGTTAAGGTTACAATAAGTTTTACCATGTTAGTGAATCGTAAGCCTCATCATCGTCACCGAACAGATCTTGTTGTGCTCTCTCTTTGCTTTGCCACTTTTTGCTATAATTAATCTTGATACCGAACTATTAGAGTAACACATTCTTGATATCAATTGACCAAAGCTCTGATCTAATCTTCATAATAGATTATATTTGACTTGTAATGAATTTGTGTGATGCCCTTGATTTACCAGCATTAGCTCTATATTGACCGCAAGTGTGAGTAGCGTGGAATTTCTTTGTAGACATAATCGATCAATTTTGAAGTGGGGAGTAAACAACATCTAAGGGCATTTCTCTATGTCCTTGTATCAGCAATTCATTCTTATATGTTTTTCTTCGTTATGGTAAAAAATCATACTCGAACCTTTTTACAATTGAATAGTATTAAAGTGCTAATTTAACATTAGCAGTACTATCAAATTTCTATTTGTCTGCACATATGGCTATGTGCCACTCAGTTGGGCTGTTGGTTTGGTTGTTAATCATGTCTTTTATCATCATGATAGAGTCGCCATTTGGATTGTCTTTAGGAATACATTTTTCATTACATAATTGGCTGAGCATAGCAGTTACACATCGGGAATTTTCTGTCAAAATTATCCTAAAAAAGTGAGAAAACATTTGAATACATAACAATTGACTATAAATATTAGCAACTAACTACTAAGGTTAACAACCAACTCATAAGGTTAATAACCAACTCATCACCTTAACAATTAATTGCTTCTAGCAATCATCTACCAAGATTAGCAACAAATTCATGAAGTTAATAACCAGCTCATAAGGTTTACAACCAACTCATAACCTTGATTAAGGTTAATAACTAATTTTTATGGTTAAGAACTAACACATAAGGTTAACAATCACCTCGTAACTTTAACAACTAATACGTAACAACTGACGATAATATTCACAACTAACTCGTAAACTTAACAAACGACTAAAACCTTAACAACTAACCTATACAGTTAACAACCAACTGATAACCTTCAAATCCTACCTAATTTCACAAATAAAGAGATTAAAATGCTTTGGGAAAATAAAGTGTTTAAAATACTTACACATTTTATGGAGAAGTTTGGGTGTTCTGAGAAGTTGCAGCTACAGTAGCATAGAAGTTTATGTCTGTAAATCCATTATGATGACAATGCTCGAACATCAAGCTCAAGTAGTCATTATTTTCAATTGCAAAACTAAATATTTTCCTTTTTGGATATGAATTCCAGTGAAAGAGATTGCAATGAGAGTTTAAGTCTTTCACTGAAATTCATAGTTATTAATGACTTCAAGCAATGATTTTTGCATAGTCATTAATAACTATGAAAACATCATTACCCTCTTTGTTACTTTTTGTGTTTATAACTATGCAAACAGGAGCGTAGCTGTATAGGTCTTGCCCTGGGCAGCTGCCCAGGGCAAGAAAATGAAAAAAAAATTTAATACCCCTAGTCTCTGACCCTCTCTCAGTCTCACCCATGACCTTTTAGATCCAACTTCCAAGCGATTCGTCGAATCACCGGGCAATCCCTCTGCCCTCGACCGCTCGACGCGGCTCCATGTACATCTCTCTGATCGTCATCGTTTATCTTTCTCATCTCGCCGCTTCTCGCTAGCTCGCCGAGCAAGCCCTAATCCTCTCTCTCATCTTGCTGATTCTCGCCGATTCTCTCTATGATCGAGCTCGCAATCTCTCAGTGAGCACACATTTTCTCATAGCGTTCCGAAGTGGAGGCAGATGATCCTTGTGTTTGTGCCTCGACGCCGATCCCAAGCTCTCCGACGATCGCCCCGACCAAATCCTCGTCGTTGCCGACTCGCCAACGTCCTCCTCGCCTCCCAGCACTGTGTCAACAACCACTTCGACTGGTACGCCCTCCTGAGCCTCCTCCAGCTCTCTCACCCTCCCCCAAACGGCCAAACGGCCCAAATCCTAGCCCTAACTATTTACTCAAATGCCACTAACAAAGAGATCTCTTTTCAAATTGATGGTTATCTAGGTAGTCATTAGCAATTTTGATATCCTAATCATAATCTTCTAATATGCTTTTTAATGCATGCAATCAAGTTAATATCCTAACCACAATCTATTAAATTTTGAAGCTAAAATGTTTGGAAAGTGAATAAAAACTTTGTTTTCATTTTATTCTAAAAAAGACATTATTGGAGCCTCAAGTGAGGCACCGCCTATGGAGCCAACGGTTGATGATAAAGAAGAAGAGCAACATCCTCCGAAAATTCAAAAGGTCAAGGATACCGTATCTTATGATCCAGGATTACGTCAAGCAATATAGAAATATCCATATAAAGAACAAGATGAGGTTCGACGTCGTTACAGCAATAGGGCCATGCCAACCAAATCTCCGAGAATGTCCAAGAAATAACGACGGACGTAGCTTTCGACATGATTGGTTTAAGACTTATACTTGGTTAGAATATTCTGAAACAACTGACTATGCCTATTGCTTTTCTTGTTTTCTTTTTGAGAGAAATTCCTCCCAACAACATAAACAAGAAGCTTGGACTTCGAAAAGATTTAATAGTTGGAAGAGAGCTAGAGGAAAAGATAGTCATTTTCGAGTGCATGAAGGAGAAACAAGATCAATACATTCAAAAAATGTTTTAATGCTTGATGCTTTGAAAAAGCCATCTCAAAACATTAAGAAATATTTGACCTTACAAGATGAAGCTAAAATAAAAAAAATCTCTTGCGTGTTGTCACAACGATTAATGCTATTCATTGGCTAGCATGTCAAGGATGTGCTCTTCGAGGGCATGACAAATCTATTGATTCAGCAAATTGTAGAAACGTTATTGAATTCTCAAATATAATGCAACTCTTAATGTGCAAGTTGCAGAGGTTATCTTAGAAAATGCTCCCGGGAATGCTAGTTATACTTCACCGATGGTTCAAAATCAGATTATGAAAATTATGGGTGATTTGGTGAGGAAAAAGATTTGTGAAGAAATTGGTGACTTTAGGTTTTGTATTTTAGTTGATGAATCTCGAGATGAATCCAATTGTGAGCAAATGGATATCGTGTTAAGATTTGTTGATACAGATGTTTTATTAGAGAGAGGGATTTTATGTAATAGGGGTTGAAGACACTACCGCACAAACTCTCAAAAAGATATGTTCACTTATACTTGAATGGATTGATTGTACAGAATATAAGAGGATAAGGTTATGATGGGGCTAGCAATATGCGAGGTGCATGGAGTGGGTTACAAAGTTTATTTTTGCAAGAATGTCCATATGCATACTATGTTCATTGCTTTGCCCACCGCTTACAACTTGCATTAGTTGCAGCATCAGGCGAATTATCTGGCATTGAGTTATTCTTTCAGATATTGAATTGCATTATGAATTTGGTTCGTGTTTCTCCTAAGCGGAATCAACAACTAAGAGTTGCACAAAGGGAAGAAGTTGAAAATTTGATGGAAAGAGGTGAATTACAAACAAGTACTGAAGGTAATCAGCAAACTACTTTGAGACGACCTGCTTCTACCCGTTGGGGCTCACACTATTCTTCTGCTTGTAGTTTGCTTGGTTTGTATAAACCCGTATGGAAAGTTCTTGATATTATAAAGGCAGATGAGTTGACTAGAAAAATTCGTGCAGAAGCTAGTGGTGGGTTTACTACAATGAGTTCATTTGACTTTGTTTTTAACTTACACTTAATGGTTAAAATAATGGGAGTAACAGAAGTACTTTGTCAATCGCTGCAAAGTAAAGATCAAGATATTTTAACTGGTATGGATTCTATCTCTATCACAAAAACTCTTCTCTGTGAGTTGAAAAATGATCACAAATGGCAACATTTTCTACAGTTTGTAGTATCCTTTTGTATGAAACATAAAATTGATATACCCGATATGAGTTCTCGTTATGTGAAGGGCACATGTTGTTCTTGTCAACGGAGTGATGAAATTACAATTGAGCATCATTATCGCTTTGATATATTATATGAATTTGTTAACACACAAGTGATGGAGTTAAGTGAAAGATTCTCCGATAGAGCAGTAGAACTTGTAAATCTTAGCTCTGCTTTGGATCCAGAAGATTCTTTCAAATCATTTAAAGTTGATGACCTTTGCATGCTTGTGAAGAAATATTATCCCCAAGATTTTAGTGAAATGGAGATTAATTATCAGTTGAGACATCAATTGCAAAATTATGAGCATGATATGCGGTGTGATCCTGATTTTCAAAATATTACTACACTCTCAGGATTATGCCAAAAGTTGGTAAGTAAAGGAAAATCCAAAAGGTATCCCCTTATTGATAGGTTGATTCGGCTCGTGTTGACTCTTCCTGTTTCAACTGCAAGCATAGAAAGAGCATTTTCGGTAATGAAACTCATAAAAACATCATTGCGCAACAATATGGGAGATGAATTACTTGCTAATAACATGATACTTTATATTGAAAAAGAAATTACTTTCAGCATCGACATAGAAGAAATGGTAGAGGAGTTTGATTCACGACATACTCATAGAGCTCGACTTAGATAGATACTTTTGTTCCTTGTGTATCTCATATTTTGAATGTATATGATACAACTTTATCTTTTTATCAATATCTAATCAAGGCACTCTTAGTTTGTTTATTTTATTTTATTTTTGCTTTGTTATTTTTTTGCCCACGGCAAAAAAAAATCCTGGCTACGCCACTCCATGCAAAATAAGGATCTTTCCATCATTATGAAGAAAAGTAGTTGAATAAGCAAAGCAAATTTATGAAAGAGAATTATATGGCCACGGGAGAGTAGTTGAAGAAGTAAAGATGATTTATGAACAGAATTTAGTGGCGGGGAGAGAGAGAGAGAGAGAGAGAGGTAGAAGATGGTTGTAGGGATTAAATTGGAGGGAACTAGGTCTTCTTCCCTCCAAAACCTCTTTCTAATCATCATTAAATAAGCATATAGTGAGGGACCTCATCTTCTCCAATGACCCCCACACCTCCGCGCCCCCTAAACAAACTGTGGAGGTTATTTTGGTCTAATCATATTTTTAAAGTACAGATGAGGGTTTAATTTAATTTGAGTTGGAGGGACCTTAACGCATATGGCATTTACTTAGGTGGTTTATGGAGTTTTGAAAAAGTTTTAGGGGTGGGAGAAATAAAGTTTGTTATTTGGGAGCTAGAAGTAATTTCCCCTTGATTCTTTTAAGTAAATTTGAAGCACCTACTATAGAGTCTAGGAGAAAGAATCGCAACAGAGAGTGATCGGGTAGTGGCTACCGTAAGAACTAAGATAGGAAAGAATTTCCTAAATGTTACCTTGAATTATTGCATGCCCGGAATAATTGGATTCTTATCTTCGGAATGAAACAAGAAAACTCGTATACACATCCTCATAAGTAACCCAACAATAACTATCACTAATTAACGTGCATATTCTAATCCAACACTATAACACTCAAGAGAAATATTATCTCCATCACATAGTCAAAGATAAACCAATTGACCACCCACCCCCACCCTTTTTTTGGCAAAAATTTCTAGTAGATCTAATAGAAAAATCGATCTTATGTGTAAAAGTAAAGAAGACGTGATATTATATTCACCACATAAGCTATGAAATCAACTAATCCCACTTTAAAAGAGTTCAGACTTTTCACCATACAGTTGGTTCACAAACGTAATTATGTACTTATTCAAAGAAACGGTAAATTAGAAAATAATTATATAAGGCCTTCAAATTTGTAACGACATCGAACAAATAATACCAAGAGAGATCAGAAACCCTAGAGAGAGAGAGAGAGAGAGAGAGAGAGAGAGAGAGAGAGAGAGAGGAGTGTACCTTGATCAGAGAGAGACAGGGTTCACTTGGAGAATTTTGGGCGTGAGAGGAGAGAAAATTGGTGATGAGAGCGAGAATCGATAGTAAGAGAGAATTTGGGGAGAGTGACAATGAAAGAGGAGAGCTTCTGCTTTCTGCAAGTTTTTGGGTCAATTTATAAGGATCATATTAGGGAACCATTTGAAATCCCAAACCCATTTAGCATATCCTCGGACCCAAATCCAAAATTGTTCGGGAACATACAATTCTTTGGTTCTTTGTTTGATTTTCATTCATGAGGTACACAAATTACTTTGGATCTTTTGCAATGATATTCAGAAGTGCAAAACAAATCCATATTCATAGATATATGTATTTGTATTCATTAAGATAACAGATACGGATATGGATACGGATGTAGTTACTAAATAACTACATCTAATAGCAAATATCCATATCTAAAATATCTGAATATATGTTGATCATATAACTGCACAATTCTTTTAATCCCTAAATTAATGGATTTGAGGTTAATTTTGATGATCAAGAGATCTAATTGATCTTAGATTTTTAGATATAATGAACATATATTAATGAATTTTATTGCATCATATGTGCTATTTTTTTCAACATAATGTGTTTTTCTCTTGTATGTTTTGTATCCACATATATATTTGCATGCATATTTGTATCCATGTCTGATTTTTACAGATATGGATATGAGTTTTCCTTACCGAAGGATATCTGTATTTATGTCTATATTTGTGACTAGTGAGGTTTTTGTATCTTTATTGTGATTGATAAATAGACATGAATATAATAAGTATCATATATGATCCGTATCTAACTCGTTTGACTCTGGGTGACTATACATAAAATTCAAATATTTATAAACCTCTATGTAGACTTCATGCAATATAAATTTTAGGTAGGTACATTTACCAGTTAAGGAACAAAAACTCACTATTTTTAAAACCATAATGTAACTTTTTCTTTCTTAAAATGTTGGATTTTCTCTCCTAGAAACAACCTAAAATTGGTTTGTTATACAGAAACCACTTTTCAATTTTAATCTATACATAAATCACCTTTAAAGTGGATTTTTATTACAAATCAACCACCTCACAGATAAATTTTTTACTAAAAATACAAAAGTATTCTTAAAAACTCACGGTCAAGGCATATAAATTTTTTTTATTGTTTATGTCTTATTAGGATACAACTCACATTTTTAAGCTTATTTTTTATTTTTTTTAGTAAAGTTTAACTTGAAGGTGGTTGGTCACAACAAAAATTTAATTCAAAAATGGTTTATATATAAATTGAAGTTGAAAGGTGATTTCTATATAATTACTCTATTTCTAAGTTGGGTTCGAGTGGGGAAAACCCCTAAAAATTTTGCAAACACATCTTAGGGCTTGTAATTGCAGTTGCATGCAACTAGATCATTTTTGTGTAGTTATAATTATTTATTTTATTGCAACTAGATGTTACAGTTACAACTAAAGTTACAAATACCCTTTCATTCGACTTATGCAATTTTGAGCATAAGTCTCATTTGCAACCTAGGTGCAACCAACCCAAATTAGTAAAAATAAAATAAAATCTCGAAATCACTATTTAAACTTTCAAAAAATCTAAGAACTTTATTAATAATTAAAATAATTTTATAAATATTATTTTTTACTAGTTAAGAAATTTATTTTGAAAATCATGTTTTTTGAAAATCTACATTTAGAACGCTAAATTACTATATTGGTTTTTTTCTTCACCTATTTTACCAGTTTGGTATTTCTTCTTGCTTCGGTATCATTTTGGTATATTTTCTTGATCCATTGTCCAAGTAGACCCAAAAATTAGTTGCCAACCAAAAAAACATGATTGTTGATGTTGAATGTAATAATTTTATTAATTAGGTTAGTTGAAGCATGTGAAAAGCACGTGCTCCTCTTCCTCATAATTTTATTCAAAAATTGGACTAGAAATTTGGTTAGGATTTCAATCAAAGTTTTTCTCCTTCGATTTCACCCTCGTCTTCTCCAAATTTCTTAAATATGCAACATATCCATTTCAAGTTTCAGCTCAAATTCAAAGTGTGGTGGATCGAACCAAAGAAATGGTAGTGGGTTCAACATTGCTCTCTTTCCTCTTCATTTTTCCTACCACCATTTCTTTAATTAAATCCACATTTCCTTAGCTTGAACTTGAAGAGACAATGCTGAATATTTAAGAAATTGAAGAAGATGAAGGTGAACTTGAAAGGGAGAAGCCCTAACCTAATTTCTGGCCCTAATGAATGAAATTAAGAGGGTGAGGAGCACGTGCTTCTCATGTGTTACAACTAACCGTAGTCACCAAAATAACTACCCTTTAGTGTACTATATGTAGGGGTGTCCAAAAAGCCCGGGGCCCGGGCCCGGCCCGGTGTCCGGCCCGGGCCCGGCCCGGTCGTGCCCGGAAACCCGGGCAAAACCCGGGTCCGGGCCCGGGCCCGGGTCGCCGTGGACGAGCCATGTCTGGGCCCGGCCCGGGCCCGGAACAGTGCCCAAACTGGGCACTGGTGCTTCGAATGGCCGGGCCGGGCCGGGCCGACCCGGCCCGGCCCGGCCAAAACGGTCACTTTTGTGACCGTTGGCCGGACCGGGCCGGGCTGGCCCGGCCCGGCCCGGGCCGAACGGTCACAAAAG
>BQKN01067269.1:131476-145921 GCA_022839385.1 Asparagus kiusianus
AAGATAAATTTGAAGAGTTGGGACTAGCAGATAGATATAATGATTAGATAATATTCATAAAATTGTAATTTTTATTTCTTAGCTTTAAATTTGAATTAAATTATTTCGAAAAAAAGTTGCAAATGATAGTGATATGGGTGAGTAGGTGCCAACCTAGTTGGGATGTACTCATCTATTGTGATGCGACGAATTTTGAAATAAATTTATACTTGTAAAGGATTTACCGATTATTAATAAAGAAGTTATTTTTATCATTTTTTGTACTTGTAATTTATGTCATTTCATTTCAAGTTATTAATTAAATTTATGATATTTTTTATAATAATTTAAGATTTATGATTTTGTTAAAATTTTAAAAAAAATTAAAAAAAAAATCAAACCGGGCCGGCCCGGTGTCCGGCCCGCTCAGGCCCGGACCCGGGCCCGGGTCCGGGCTTGGGTTTTGCCCGGCCCGGGCCCGGTTTCCCGGGCCGGACCGGGCCGGGCCGGCCCGGATGGACAGCCCTAACTATATGTTAGCGATTTTTAGTTTTTTCCTCACCGATGACCAATTTTTTGGTCTATTTGGACAATGGGCGAAGAAAAAAAAATACCAAAATGACAACCAAGCAAGAAACAAATAACAAAGTAGTAAAATGGATTAAGAAAAATGTCAATCTGGTAATTTAGCAATTCTTAGATAACATTATAAGCATTATTGAAAATTTCATTTTTTTGACAAAAATGATTTTTTGGAAAAAATATAATTTTGAAAAATAATATTATTTTTTAGAAAAACTATTATTTTTGAGAATAATATTATTTTAGATATAGAAATGTTTTCTTAAGAAAAATTATTTTTAAAATAAATATTATTTTCTAAAAAATAATTGTGTTAAAAATATAATTGTTTTTAGAAAATATTATTTTTCTAAGAGTATTATTATTTTTGAAAAATAATCTTTTGAATTATATATTTTTAAAGTAAAAAACATTATTTTTTTATAAAATGATTACCTTAAATATATAAAGTGAGCTAATAAATTTTTTCAATTTTTCAAAAGTGAAAAACAAGTTGCATATGAAAAGTTATAAGCAATACCAAACAAATTCTAGCTACAAGTTGTGCAATTTTTTAAATTGTACCAAACAATTGCAACTGCAATTGCATGTAAGAGTAGACGCAATGTCCCAGTTGCATGCAAGTGATGATTGCATTGTGATTAGGTTGTAATCTACCAAATGCACCCTTAATATCTCTTTGAAAATTGCAAGTGTTTATGATGATTTTGGCGTTTGATATTATTGTCCTCCTTTTTGAGGTAAATTACAAAAACTACCTTAGCAAACTAATGAACATAGGGTTTTTCTAACGCGTGTTCTTACGTAGTCATTAAAGGCTAAGAGAGAGAGAGAGATAAGAGGTAAGGAGAAAATGTTGGAAAACAGGGTGTAGACCCAAACCTGGTCGGCGGTGAGCTCTGGTGAGGTCAAGCGGCGGAGGCGAGCTCAGACGAGCTCGAGATCGAAGCTTGAAGTCGGAGCTGATGGCGAGCTCGTGAACGGCTACAGGAGAAATGGAGAGCTGCAGGTGAAGCCCCCTTGCTGGCGAACTCGAGCGGTGTCTTCGACAGGTGACCTCAAGCTGGTTTGGCGAGCTCGAGCGGCTGGTTTAGGCGAAATCGTACAGACGGGTTTTGATCCACGTGCAGGCGAGCATGGGGGATGAGCAGGCGAGATCGTTGTTTCGCCTCCCCCTTTCTTTTTGCCTGCGGTGTTTGGAGAACAGCTATCTCCAGCTGTAGGCTAGGGTTTCCCTATTTAAGGGAAACCCATGAGCACGAGTTTGTGGCCGCCGCCGACTTGTTCTTCTCTCTCTCGCTCGCGATTTATTCAAGAGGCGGTCTTTCTTCTTCATTTATTTCCAGAGGCCAAGATTTGTGATTTGGGGGAAATTAAAAGGGAGAGGAAATTTAAGAAGAGAGAGAGTGAGAGATTTCCTGTATGATTTATTGAAGAGAGAGGAGATTTTACTGTTGTAAAATCTCACGCCTTTTAGAACAACAGATAGTTTTTGTTAGCTCTTCTTTTGAGAAATCTCAAGTTGAGATTTTCTCTTTTACAAGCTTTGTAATCTTCTTTAATATAAAAAAAATTATTTGTGTGGCTCCCGATGACGTAGGCAAGTTGCCGAACCTCGTTAAAACTCGGTGTTCTTATTCTTATAATTTTGATTTGCTGTGATTTCTTTTTTTTCCATTGCTTGACATAAGATCCGGTAGGGCAAATTCCGCAAAACAGGTGTCAGAGCGTATCTGATATTTTCCCAACAACTTGTATCAGAGCTCTTGTTCAGATCTGTGTGTGTAAGAAATGGCAGAAGAAGGCAAATCAAAGATTAAGAAGTTTTACGGATCAGTTTTCGCCTACTGGAAGTCACAGATGGAAGACTATCTGTACTAGAAGGATCTTTATCGTCCGTTGATGGGTAAAGCAAAAGGAAATAAGAAGAAAAAATCCGATGAGGACTGGGGAATATTGGATCGAAAAGCCCTAGGGCAGGTCTGATTGGCCCTCGCAAAATCTGTAGCACACAATATATTAAAGGAGAAGACGACGGTAGGGCTTATAGAAGCGCTCGCAATGATGTACGAGCAACCGTCAGCTGCAAATAAGGTGCATCTCGTCAAGACGCTATTCAACCTCAAGATGGCAGAAGGATGTTCCTTCACAATGCATCTCAGCGAGTTCAACACGATTGTTGATCAACTTATCTCAGTCGACATCAAGTTTGATGACGAAGTGCAGGCCCTATTGATACTATCGTAGTTACCGGATAGTTAGGTAGGTTGCGTGACCACAATCAGCAACTCGGCAGGAAAGAAGAAGTTAAAGCTGAAGGAGGTGGTAGCTATGATTCTATCCTAGGAGGTTAGAAGAAAATCGAATGAATCAGAAGGTTCGGGTTCAGCCCTAAGTCTCGAGCAGAGAGGCAGAAGCCATAATAGGGGGAACCAAAGCAGGAATCGATCGAAGTCGAAGAAGAAGAGGTCAAACTTGAAGGTGAGACCTATCAAGGGGAAATGTTAGAACTGCGGCCAGGAGGGTCACATGTCTTCTACCTGTAAAGCACCGAAGAAAAATGAGCAGGAGGCTCATATTATGCAAGATGCATTGATTCTCGCTATGGATAGCGATTCCGATTCATGGGTCATTGACTCGGGAGCCTCATTCCACGCCACTGCTAATAGAAGGCTATTTCAGAACTATGTAGCAGGGGACTTTGGGAAAGTATACTTGGGGGATAATGAACCCTGTAGTGTAATTGGGAGACGCGACGTGCAAATACAGTTGAAGGGCTCCAAGTGGTCTCTGAAGAACGTTAGACACGTACCGAAGTTGAAGAGGGATCTTATTTCAGTTGGCCAGCTCAGAGCAGAAGGCTATGTTACAACATTCACCGGAGATTCGTGGAAAATCTCCAACGGTACAATGATGGCTGCCCGTGGCAACAAAACCGGTACCCTCTACCTAACTTCTCACGTGAGTGACACCCTCGCGATTGCTGCAGGCAAAGAGAGTGCAGATCTATAGCACAATAGGCTGGGACACATGAGTGAGAAGGGTATGAAGATTCTACACTCAGAAGGAAAGCTAACCGGCATCGACTCGGTGGAAGTCGGTGTTTGCGAAGACTGCATCTTCGGAAAATAGAAGAGAGTTAGTTTTCTGAAGGGTGGAAGAGCACCTAAAGCTCACAAGCTAGAGATTGTTCATACAGACGTATGGGGTCTAACTAGCGTGTCTTCTCTTGGCGGTTCGGCGTACTACGTTACCTTTATCGACGATCACTCGAGGAAGGTGTAGGTATACTTCATGAAGCACAAGTCAGAAGTGTTTAACATTTTTAAGAAGTGGAAAGCCATGGTAGAGAACGAGATAGATCTGAAAGTGAAGTGTCTAAGATCAGACAATGGTGGAGAATATAATTTGGAGGAGTTCAAGAAGTTCTGTGCTTTGAACAGGATTCGTTTGGAGAGGACTACTCCAGGGACGCCGCAACAAAACGGCATAGCAGAAAGGATGAATAGAACGCTGACAGAGCGTGCGAGGAGCATGCGTCTACATGCAGGTCTACCAAAAACTTTTTGGGCAGACGCGGTGCATACAGCAGCTTACCTGATAAATCACGGGCCATCAGTTCCATTGAACTTTGGGATTCCGGAAGAGGTTTGGAGTGGTAAGAAAATTAATCGCTCACACTTGAGAGTCTTTGGGTGCGTGGCATATGTCCACATCAGTGATCATGTCAGAGACAAGCTAGAAGCTAAGTTATTGAAGTGTACATTCATTGGGTACGACATTGATGAGTTCGGGTAAAGTCTGTGGGATGAGAAGAACAGGAAAATCATCAGAAGCCGAGACGCCATATTCAATAAGGAAGTAATGTACAAGGATAGGGACAATGCCAAGGCGGGCCAAAGAAATAGGAGCAGCACTACGGATGCAGACGCATCCGAGTACATGGATTTGGAGGAACTTCCAGATGAGGGAGACAACGCTGATTCTGACCAAAGAACGGAGGAGACTCCAGGTGCAGAACCGACAACCCAGGGTGAGGAGCTTAGGAGGTCATCTAGAGTACCCAAACCGAATCCCAGGTATCTCTCATAACTAGACTACCTCCTTTTGACAGATAGCGGAGAACCAGAATGCTATGAGGAGGCTATGCAAGTGAGCGAATCTCAGCAGTGGGAGCATGCAATGCAAGAAGAGATGGATTCTCTCCACTCGAACGAGACATGGGAGTTAGCCCGGCTACCTGCACAGAAGAAGGCCTTACATAACAAGTGGGTTTATCGAGTCAAGCAAGAGAGTGATGGAAAGAAAAGATACAAGGCCAGATTAGTCGTGAAGGGGTTCCAACAGCAGGAAGGAGTGGATTATACGGAGATATTTTTCCCCGTTGTGAAGCTCACCACCATCAGGGTGGTGTTGAGCTTGGTAGCTGCTGAAAATCTCTACCTTGAATAGTTAGATGTGAAGACTGCCTTTTTTCATGGCGACTTGGATGAAGAAATCTACATGAAGCAACCTGTTAGCTTCATTGAAGAAGGAAAGGAAGAGATGGTGTGTAGGCTCAAGAAGAGCTTATACGGATTGAAACAGGCTCCACGATAGTGGTATAAGAAGTTCGATAACTTCATGCAGAGCAATGGCTATGGCAGATACAATTCAGATCATTGTTGTTACTTCAAAAGGTTCGGGACCAGCTATATCGTGTTATTGCTGTATCTTGATGACATGTTAGTTGCAGGACCGTGTTTACAGGAGATAAACAAGTTGAAGAAGCAGTTAGCAAAAGAGTTTGTCATGAAGGATCTGGGTGCAGCGAAGAAGATTCTTGGGATGCGGATCAGCCGGGATGCGGCTGAGGGGGCGTTGAAGTTGAGTCAGTCTGAATACATTAAGAAAGTACTTCAGAGATTCAACATGCAGAATGCTAAGGTTGTTAGCACGCCCCCTTGGAAGCCAGTTCAAGTTGTCTGGTGAACAATCACCCAAGACTGATGCAGAGAAGGAGCATATGAGGAAGGTGCCGTATTCATCAGCCATTAGTAGTCTGATGTACGCAATGGTTTGCACGAGACCGGATATTGCCCATGCAGTGGAAGTTGTGAGCAGGTTTGCAAGCAATCTAGGGAAGCAGTATTGGGAGGTCGTGAAGTGGATATTGCGATATCTGAGAGGGACTACGAATATGCCACTGTGTTTCGAGAGAAAGGATTTGGTACTGCAGGGATACATGGATGCAGATTTTGCCGGTGATCAAGATACGAGGCGAAGCACCACGGGGTATGTTTATACTTTAGGGTCGACAGCCGTGAGTTGGGTCTCACGTTTGCAGAAGATTGTGACATTATCTACAACTGAGGCAGAGTATGTCGCAGCGACAGAGGCGAGCAAGGAGATGATTTGGTTAACCGGGTGCCTGGAAGAGTTGGGTCTGAACCGGGAGAACAAAGTTTTTTATTGTGATAGCCAGAGTACCATACACCTTGCCAAGAACCCAGTATTTCATGCCAGAACGAAGCACATCGAGTTACGTTACCACTTCATACGCTCGATGATTGAGGACACAAAGCTACAGTTGGAAAAGATTTTGGAGAGCCAAAATCCTACAGATATGTTGACTAAGGCAGCCACCATTCAGAAACTGGAGTTGTGCACAACTTCAGTTGGCCTTCATATGTAAGAGATGAGGGCGGAGCCACACAATGAGAAGATGCTTGTTAAGAGAGAGCTTGTTGACGGCGATTTGGTCTTCAAGTGGGAGATTATTGAAAAACAGGGTGTAGACCCAAACCTGGTCGACGGTGAGCTCCGGCGAGGTCAAGCGGCGGAGGCGAGCTCAGACGAGCTCAAGATCGAAGCTTGAAGTCGGAGCTGATGGCGAGCTTGTGAACGGCTACAGGCAAAATGGAGAGCTGCAGGCGAAGCCCCCTTGCTGGCGAACTCGAGCGGTGTCTTCGACAGGCGACCTCGAGCTGGTTTGACGAGCTCGAGCGGCTGGTTTAGGCGAAATCGTACAGGCGGGTTTTGATCCACGTGCAGGCGAGCATGGGGGATGAGCAGGCGAGATCGTTGTTTCGCCTCCTCCCTTTCTTTTCGCCTGCGGTGTTTGGAGAACAGCTGTCTCTAGCTGTAGGCTAGGGTTTACCTATTTAAGGGAAACCCATGAGCATGAGTTTGTGGCCGCCGCCGACTTGTTCTTCTCTCTCTCGCTCACGATTTATTCAAGAGGCGGTCTTTCTTCTTCATTTATTTCCAGAGGCCAAGATTTGTGATTTGGGGGAAATTAAAAGGGAGAGGAAATTTAAGAAAAGAGAGAGTGAGAGATTTCCTGTAGTGATTTATTGAAGAGAGAGGAGATTTTACTGTTGTAAAATCTCGCTCCTTTTAGAACAACAGATAGTTTCTGTTGGCTCTTCTTTTGAGAAATCTCAAGTTGAGATTTACTCTTTTACAAGCTTTGTAATCTTCTTTAATATAAAAAAAATTATTTGTGTGGCTCCCGATGACGTAGGCAAGTTGCCGAACCTCGTTAAAACTCGGTGTTCTTATTCTTGTAATTTTGATTTGCTGTGATTTTTTTTTTCCATTGCTTGACACAAGATCCGGTAGGGCAAATTCCGCAGAACGGGTGTCAGAGCGTATCTGATATTTCCCCAACAGAAAATTAGTGCAAATAAAAGGCTCACTTGCTATTCATTTCTCTCTATTTCTTTAATCCCCTAACAAGTGCCCATAAACACCCATTAGAAAAATGATTAACATACAATCCAGTATCTACTGTATTTTATTTAAGAATCCCCCCCCCCCCTCCAAGGGTGCATGTATATAAAGTTGTGAGATATCCACATTACCATTCAGATCATATGTTTGTAAGCTCTACTTTTCACAATGACAATTTATATTTATTTCTCCCTGATTTTATTAAAGATGACACTCTATAATTTTTTATTTTTATTTCTTTCCCCTCCAAAACTTAGCTCCGGCAACTCACCTGCAGCTGCAAATGCCTACAATGAGCTCCAAGACACTGGTCATCAATTATTTCCGTAGTCAAAAAATTCAGAGCTTAGCCAATACCATGCACCAACATAACTTTATTTTGACCCAAAGTATCAAAACAATTCAAACCGTTACAGCTACCAAGGATCATCCCAGAACATGACCAATACGAGGGACGAACTTTATCGAAAACCAGTAATGCTACAACTAATTATATTATCACCACCATCTTCAATCCGTCTTATCGGCGTTCACCCTCTCCGCGATCGCAGCCTCCGCCTCCGCCACCTCCTTCTCAGTCTTCTTCCCTTTCTTGCACTTATAATACACATCCATAAACGTCCCTATGGCGCCGTACTTCTTGCGGCAGTACTCGTAGTGGGCGCCGTCAAACATCCGCCAGAAATTCTTCTCGGATAGCTCCGACACAGAGTACTGAGGCTGGAACCCGTGGTTCCGGATCAGCCAGTCCTCAAGGCGGTGGACGGCCTCGGACCCATCGAAGACCTCGCCTCGGAGCACGGGTCCAGGGGCGTAGTAGACGCCGATGTCAGAGTACATTTGCGCGAAGCTCGTGTCGCCTTGTGTTTGGTTTTGCTCGAAGCCTGGTTCGGGGTTGATCATTGTTTTGATTGGGTATTTGAATAGACGGTGTGGACATAGCCAGATTGGGTACACCTGCAGTTGAAAGAAAGAGTTCAGTTTTTGCCCCACCCAAAAAAAAAGGGAATATTATTGTAGAGTTCTTAGTTCTGTATAAATTAAAAAAATCCTCTTTATACAAAATACCGTCCTCTTATCAATGCTGAAACTAGTAATAGTGTTGTAGTGGAGTTTGGTTCTTCAGACGTATAGACGAAAATCCTCTGCACAGAATTTTAGTTAATAATAAAAACATGCTTATTTTTACTTTGGTATCTATCCCAGAGCTTAGTCATATTTTCACTTTGCTTCCCTGATTATATTTTTTAACGCTTTGATATCCAAATTTTCTGTCCCATTCCACTTTGGCACGAGGTCCAAATTTTGTTAGATTTTCTACTAAATTTACATCACATGCTTAGCAGGTGATATCCGTGTTCGAGTAGCTATTGGAAACAATTGATTGTTACGATTCATTGCTACAGGGCAATATAGACCTAAATATAATAATACATGTTTAATAGGAAATTTACCTAAATGCGGAAAAGGGTACCAAAGTGAAAACTAAATCTTCGCGCTCTATCTTTCTAAGTGAATTCTTGAATCTTGAGCATGAACGTCTAAACAAAGTTTGAATAACAAAAACTGCATAACAAATTGTAAATTAATTAAGGTGTTTGTTTTAATTTAAAATTTACCTCCATTTCTTGGTGAAGGAACTCCAGCGCATCAGCGACCTTATGCTGCGGCAGCAACATATCCTGAATAACATGCATATCATGATAGTACTGCCTGATCGCCTCCCCCTGCGTCATCTTCAACAGCGATATCTTCGGCGGCATCGTCCACCCCATCAGCCACCGGAACCACGACTGATCCCCAAACGGCAGTATGAGCTTCATCTCCCAAAACAACGTCCTTGTGTGCCGATGATAGTACTCTCTCGTCGGAATATACTCCACAAATTCCCCTCTCTTCAACGCAGTCTGCGCGTGCTGGTAGAACCAAGGCTTAAACCACCATCCAATGCTATTAATCACATTCCCTCTTTGGTTCGCCTCGTCTTTCGACGCGTACCTACCCGTCATGAACACACCCTCCGTTGGCGTGTAGATCAAGGATTCAACGAAGTCGGGCACTTTCTTCGGGTCTCCGTCTCTTGGAGCGAAGGAGTCCGTGTATGCCTGAGCGAGCTCCCGAAGACTCCCCCTAGCTGGAGTGTATGTCAATCTCATGTACTCCTTGATCGGAATCAGCTTAATCTCCGCCGACAATAAAAATCCTAGGGTTCCCTGCGACCAAGGAATCGCGTAGAAAAGGTCGGAGTACTCGTTGTCCTTAGTTGCACGAACGACTCTCCCATCGGCCAGGACAATCTCCAACGACACCAGAGTATCCTGAAACAGGCCGTATATATGCGAGCTCCCTTCAATACCGTAACCATTAATCAACCCCCCCACTGTCAAGTCATCGAGCTCAGACACGACGGGAATCGCAAGATTCATCGGTACAGTCACCCGACTAAGCTGTCCCATTTTAACAAGTGGCTCAACACGGACGACCATTCGATCAGGGTCGACTTCGAGAATATTGTAGAACTCGGAGAGGTCGACCTCGAAATGGCGAGCGCGCTTGTAATCGACATTGCGCATGCCCACGACAATGTAAGGCTTGCGGGCAGTGCAGACGAGGCCATCTTTTGCGGGGTTGCGCTGTTTGAGTCGACGGACGACTTTTCGGACGTTCTCTTCGTGTTCTTGCTGGCGTTGCTTGTAGGGTTTGAGCTCCGCGTGGACGTCAAAGAGGTAGGCGATGAAGGCGATGATGGCGGAGATGGGGAGGACGACGAAGACGATGATGATCCACCGGAATTCGACGAGGTAATCTACCCAGATCTTCTTGCGTTTTGGGCGGGGAGGGGACTGAAGGTCCGGCGTCGACATGGCTGAGCTCTGTGGATAAGGGAAATTATCGGAATGTTCACTACTTCTTGATGAGGCTCACAGGAAATTTCTCTGTTCTAAAACAAAAGTAAATCTTAGAACAATTTTACACTTCAGCCCCATTCCAATTTTTTATTATTGAAATCGATCCTTTTTTTTATTTACCAAAACCGACCCGATTTTGTGATTAGCAGCGTAATCACCTTCCTAATTAGTCGGGGTTGCTAACCCCGACTATTTAGGACATTAATTTTTAGGGTTTAAGGCTTCTAATTAGGGTTTAACACCCTCCTAAATAGTCGGGGTTGCCAACCCCGACTAATTAGGAAAGTGATTAAGCTGCTAATCACAAAACCGGGTCGGTTTTGGTAAATAAAAAAAAGGGATCGATTTCAATAATAAAAAATTAGAATGGGGCTGAAGTGAAAAATTGTTCTAAATCTTATTTGAATATAAGAAATAAAAAAAAAGAAAGTTTTTTTATGTGTGCTGTTTTTTCGCATTTCACATCAAAAATTATATAAATGAATCTACATAAAGGAAAAGCCACACATGAAATGATATTATCATGCATTTGATGTGGATTCATATATTCCGAATATTCATGAATCTTTCATGACTCCCAAGCATATATAGTCGAAAGCTTGAAATAAGTCAACGATATTTATTGTTTAACATTTTTTTGTCTCTATGTATTTGAGTAATAGTTCACGGGCCCCCTAATTTGCATTACTTTCTGTGTATAAGAGCTTTGCTACAGGGACCTAAAATATGATACCAATAAAGGGGACAAGTGAGGTGTCCCCCTCCTATTGGATAATGAGTTGGCCATCATTAATGATGGCAAACACATTACCAAATGGGGGGGGAAACCCACCTTGTCCCCCTATTAGTCCCATATTTTGGGTCCTTAAAGAATTTTTCTTTGAGTAATAGGAGCTCAAATTTACAATCACAACTGTCTATTAATATTAAATGTTTTGATTCATTTTGAGTCTAACCATTATTATAGTTCTAGCGATTTGCATTTTTTTTTTCACTTTTGCAATAGCAATAGCGAACATTTAAATATTTATAGACAACTAGAATTGAAAAAAGACTCTTCATTGTCGAAATAGAATAGGAATATATTCCCCTTCCTTTTTTAAAATAAAACTTCTATACGTAGATGAAATACTGGAAGTACATTGGCTATATATAGGGGCATATGCTTTCAGTGAACTATTAAAGCCATCAGTGAGCTCAAGCCCAAATCGAGGGTGCGTGGCCTCAACAGAAAACTTGGGGGGGGGGGGGGGGGGGGGGGGTTTTTTTTTTTTTTTTTTGCAGAAAATCAACTTCAAATCCACAATATTGACATTTGAAATTTTATTATAAAAAATATATCTTGAATACATATATTGATAAGTATCTGGTTAAGGGCAATTGTTGCAAGAACTATAGCCATGTTTGATTTAAGGACTTAGTTTTATCTCGGGACTAATTTAACTCACTATAGCCACCCTGGGATATAATAATCCAGTAGACTATTGAGTTAAATTTTTAATAATTTATTTGGATCCATTTGTTATTAACATCTCCAATACTAATGGCATGTTTGGAACTTGTCATTGAAAAGGTGCATAGGATTATGAAGTGGCAGGAAATGCCAAAAATATCCATCTTAATTTCCACCAAGAGTGAATTATACTTCTTATATAATGGTGTAACGAGTAAAGTAAACTCGAGTTTGGACTCTGTCTTTCTTCTCAATTATGTTAAATATAATTTATGATTTGTATTATAGTGAACTTATAGTTTTTCTATATTTATTTTTTGAGAAAGATTTCTTTTTAAATGCAAATAGTTTTATATTTCAATCCTGTGTTCTCACATACATTTGGAAGAAATGATGAGAGAGGATTCAGAGAGATGCATGAGAGGATTAAGAAATGGGGGGAGAGAGAGAGAGAGAGAGAGAGATGACCGGCGCTAGGAGAAACAAACGCTATAAAAAGAACGTGGATGAAAGGGAAATAAAGGCTAGCTATAAAAAGAACGTGGGTGAAAGAAATAAATAAAACCCCAGGTAAAAAAAATTTTGTTTGAAAAGTTAAGGAGTAATGTCGTCATTTTAGATCTAATCCCAATAGAATAATAATACCAAGACTATAATAACACCTTGTCACTCTCCTGTATTAAGTCCAGATCTTGGACTATTTCAATTTAAAGGACTAATTAGTCCAACCTAATCCCTCCTAAAAATTTTAGCCAAACACCTTACTACTATTTCATTCTAAAGAACAAAAGGATTATTACCTCAAAATTATATCCAATCCAAACACAAGATAGGGAAACACGAGCATTGGGAAAGAGTGCTGATATATATTCTTTTTCCTATTTGAAATATGAAAGTTTTTTTTTTATGGGATGGACTTATTAATGTTTTTATTTTTTTTAGTTTCTTGTTTGGTCGACGCTGCAACTTTTGCTTTCACCAAATTGACCACAACATTTATTACATGTTTTTTCTATGGATTGTAAGTCCATTTGTTTTTTTTTAACAAATTAAAGAAATTAAATATAGATCTAATTACCGCAATATGTACTTCTGCATATCAATTTCATAATTCAAATAGAAAAAAAAAAATTCATGGAACAAAAATAGAATAGTGCCACATACTCATCCAATAAGACAACGACTACCCGAGGGGTTAACGTAGAATCGTGCAATGCAAAAAAATGAGATAACTCAAACATAAAAACCACAAAAAGGATTATTTATTTTTTCTAGAAAAAATAAATAAAATAAATAAACACTTAATAAATTAAACTGGTTGCTAATTCACCTTTCTTAAGACGACTGGGTAAACTGTCCAATTATTTACACGGAATAAGAATTTTCCAAACAAAATAAAAACTTATAGATTAACGTGAATCTTATCTCTCATATATTAATCAAGGGAATTTAATCCAGTATCTACTCAACATAAATAAACTTCTTTAGTCCTAGCTAGTAGTGAAAACTCTAGCTAGTAGTGAAAACTCTGCCAAGTGGGGCCTAAGTTTATTTTCTACGCAAAGTCGAACCCAAGAAAGTTATCGAGATTTGAACATGAGTGTCGGCCTTTTGGAAACAGAATCTAACTCAGAATCTAACTCAAAATCTAACTCTGAAGCCTCTGTATAGTTTTCTCATCAGTAACGTGGTGGTACACATCAGTAAAATTTTATAGTTATCGACCCCGTAAGTTTCTGTGCAAGTTAATAAACTAATGTTATAACAAAGTAACGAAGCAAAGAGTAGGCTAATTGCCATGAATTTTTGCCCCACTAATTAAAGACTATAAGATCTATTTTTACTGAAGAACAGATGTGGCAAAATTGTACGTGTACTAACAAGAAAAGCTACATGCATCTATTAATATTTTGATAGTTGCGATTCAATTCTAATATTACTATTACCGAATCTCATGTGCATTGTACTTATTCCTGTTATCTATGCGCATTGCGCTGTTCTATTTTCCATCGAACGTAAATTATAATTATATACTACATTTATAACTTAGTGAAGAGAATGTGAGTTCGTTATCTTCTCGATTTCTAGTAAAGCTTCTCTACTTCCGTAGTGCATTATGGCCCAATTGAAGCCATAATCCTGATTACAGGAACTAAAAGTCTAAAACTAACACAAAAAAAATTATAAAGAAATAAAATAATAAGGTAAAAAAAGCTTAATTACCACTTTAAACTCCCGTTGGACCCTGGACAGAGGGCAAAGCTCCCAGCGCCGCAAATATCAAGAGGGGAAAAGGACTCGAGAGCTCATAAGAAAGACTGAAAGCTCTCACAAGATTTTATACACCAAGCAAACACTGCGGAGAACGGTAACGTACCCTCGGTGCGGTTACCGCCTGAGTTTTAATGCCCCACGACCACGTGGTGGCATTAAAAACACCTCGCGACCCAGAGCGGAAGATTCTCAGTGTTACGAGTGAGTGTAAGAGACTCGATCGTCAGCAGCTCGTGGTCCACGAGGCGGTAAGCTTACCAAATGATTGGGGGCGAATGGACGGCTGGGATTCGCTGTCAGGGTCGCCTTTCGAGTTGAAATTTGAGAGGAAATACAATAAGGCATGATGCAGCACGAGGCGAGGGCGTGAATTATTTTTGGCGTCACGAGATTCATTTTTTATTAAAATGAGGCGAAGGGTACACATCTTTGAGGGCGGGGATTATTGGAGGTTGTTACCTACCCCGCGGGCAGCATCAGTCCTTTGAGAGAAGATATTGTTGTGGGACCCACTTGATTGTATTGTGGCTCCAT
>BQKN01067269.1:154336-171261 GCA_022839385.1 Asparagus kiusianus
TGGGAATTTGATACGATCCTAACTGTTTAAAGGTTTGATCGTTCAGTATGTGGACCTCTCGTTCATAGAACGAATCGAGAGGGGATTTTGGTTTTGGTCATAACTGTAGGAAGGTTTGACCAAGTGGGAGTTTTGAGACGATCCTAACTGTAGGAAGTTTTGATCGCTCAATTTGTAGACCTCTCGTTCATGAAAGGAATCGAGAGGGGATTTTAGTTTTGGTCCTAACTGTAGGAAGGTTTGACCAAGTGGGGATTTTGAGATGATCCTAACTGTTTAAAGGTTTGATCACTCAATTTGTGGACCTCTCGTTCATGGAACGAATCAAGAGGAGATTTTGGTTTTGGTCCTAACTATTTAAAGGTTTGACCAGATGGAGGTTTCGAGACGATCCTAACTGTTTAAAGGTTTGATCGTTCAATTTGTGGACCTCTCGTTCATGGAACGAATCGAGAGGGGATTTTGGCTTTGGTCCTAACTGTTTAAAGGTTTGACCAAATGGAGGTTTCGAGACGATCCTAACTGTTTAAAGGTTTGATCGTTTAATTTGTGGACCTCTCGTTCATGGAACGAATCGAGAGGGGATTTTGGCTTTGGTCCTAACTGTTTAAAGGTTTGACCAAAGGAGCAGTGGGAGTGTGAGTACAAATCATAACGTGAGTGTAGTGTTTATCATTTTGTTTATAATAATCAGGTTATCCCTAAGAATATTATATTTAACATTCTTCCGGGAACTTCCCGTTATATGAATTATCGACCCCCAGCTTTCTTTATAAAACTGAGTATAATGAGGAGTACGACATCATCAGTCGCATGTTCGGGTTATCCTTAAGAATATAAGATTCTCTAAGAACTTTCCATTACATAAATCATCCACCCCAACTTTCTTTGTGAGGCCGAGTTTAATATTGTATTTAGTTGGATGACCGAGAAGCAGTTTATACTCGTATACTCTTTGGAGTGTCATGGAGAAGCAGTTTATACTCGTGCATCCAATTGGAGTATTCATGCATCCTCATTTGGCTTGTTTCGCCGTTATGACGCCAGAGTCAATTAAGGCTTGGATCTTGTTCTTGAGTCCAAAGCAAACTTTGGTGGGATGAAGAACCCTTCTGTGGTACGCATAGTAGTTCGGATCCATAATCCTTTTAGCTCCCTCCTGATCTTTAATAGGGGGCAGCTCAATCTTGTCATTGACGAGGAGGTATTTCAAGATGGCTGGAGCTTCATCATCTTCGAAGGAATACTCCTTTTGGAACTTCGGATCGAGAGTTGCGTTCACAGCGATTGTGGATATCGTCGGTTGGCATCTCTCCACTTTCTTTCTTTTAAGAAAGTATTCAGCTTGTTCGCCACGAAGTTTTAATTCTTTCCAAGTGGTTGAAGGTACAACCCCCAGGACTTCTAGGACATCGATGGAAAGATTGTTGTGGCATGTCTGCAAGATGAACTCCTCTGTGACAGGATCTCTGCAATTCATTGTCTTGTTACAGAAGCGCTTGACAAAATTGTTAATTGACTCTCCGTCATTTTGCTTTTCATCCAAAAGGGTTCCGATTGACACTTCGGTGTCGTCATCGAAGAAATTGCTGAGGAACAAACTTTCCATATCATCCCAGCAGTTGATGCTTCCTGGTTTGAGACGTCGATACCAATCGAAGGCGGGTCCACGAAGGGTGCCAACGAATGACCGGACCATTAAAGCCTCGTTTCCAGATATCATGCCCAAATGAGACTTGAAATAAATCAAGTGTTGAATAGGCGAGTTCTTTCCTTCAAATGGTGTGAAGTTAATCAGATTGAATTTTGCCGGGTATGGTATTAAATCTCATTCTCTTGGATAGGGACATGGAATACCCGTCTTCTTCACCTCTTGAGCCGTCATCAAAGTGTTGACTTTGTTTTCAAGCTTCTTCATTCTCTCATCATCATCTACATCTTCATTCGAAGGACATTGAGGAGAATGAGTTTGACTACCCCCAGTAAGAGGCGCCATCGAACCACCCCCAATGTCATTGCTGGGAGAATCCGTTAAACCACCCCAAACGTTATTGCTATTGGGAGGTGTATCAGCCAAGATGACTTCATTCACTTCTGGATCACTGTCGTCTATGACATTCTGAGCGCGGTGGCTGGATTCAGCTCGTTGGCTGGACTCAGGAGGTTGAGGCCGTTGAGCTAACAGTTCTTTCATTTGTTGGATAGCCAACTCCATCTCTGTCTTCATTTCAGCTCTAATTTCTTCGCGCTGTTTGGCTAGAGCTTCCTGAAGTATTTGAGCGAATTGATCAGTAGTGATTGTGAACACTTCTCTGATTTGTCCCGTGCTAGATATTGTATCATCCGAAGCGATTGCAGAACATGTGTCTGAGAACTCATCCTCTGATGACATTCCTTCATGCATTCTCTTAACTTTTCTTCCCAGGGAAAAGTCAGGATTTAATTCATTTGAACGTCGCTTAGATTTTCCTTTATTAGCCATGTTGATGGTGACTTCAAGGAATTCATGATCTTGAACAGCTGATCTTTTCTTGTGGAAACGTCTCAGCTTGGACTTTGACATTTCAGTGAAAAGTTGCGGGAGCATTGAGGCTCTTTGTGGGATGACTCTTCGTTTGAGACAACCACAATCTAATAGTGTTGTCCTAATGAGTCGTGCATAGGAACAATGAGAACTTATTTCTCGAATAATTCTCTTTCGAGTTTTGTTCATACCCCCAGTTTGATAGTACGATTCATCGGTATGATTGCCGGAAAATCCTATCGTCTGTTGGTATGAACCCCCAGGTATAACGATGTCTTTCGATAAACATGTCTCCTTCTGAGGGTGTAAAACCTTGTTGGCATTCTCGGGACAATTTATTACTGTCCTTGAGCGATCCAAGGTTATGTCGGGAGTCACACGTTTAGAACCACCCCCTTGCGGGTAGGGAGTCTTAACGGGCTCCGAATGCTGATTTTGCACAACTCCAGACTTTGGAATCCAGACTTTGCAGAGTTTTGGTTGTTCTTTAATCACTGTTTCCTTCTCCGTTTTTCGTTTTTGTTGTGAGAGAGCACGGACATGAGCAGCATTTGCACGACGTTTTTGTATGCGTTCTTTGAGGGTCGAGCGAACCCTTTTGACAAGAGTCCATTCATCCGCTGTTAGTTTAGTAGAGACATGAGTGATTGCTTGTTGAGACAACTGACTCACTCGATGCCTCCTCGACTCTAAGTTCGCATGATAACGAACTCCGTCGGTTTGTTCCAAGGCCTTAGCCATTTGGCGAGCGCGACGCTGACGTTGTCTCTAACGAGCCCTTTTTGTCAGTGTCGGTAGGCTTTGATCCCATAACTCTTTAACTGGAGAAGAGTCATTGTGAGCAGAGATGTTGCGAGTAGAATTCTCAGTAACAATCAGACGAGAGCCTTCATTTGTAGCATTTGACCACTTAAAAAGCTTCAACGAAGATGAAGTCTTCCTGCATTTGCGAGGCGAGGCAAACTTTGTAGATGAGGATGACAAATACTCCTCAAACTTCGTTTGGTCGAACTCATACTCGACCGCTGATTCAATTGGGATCTGGATGATCGGCTGTGACACGACGGTCTCGACAGCGAGACCGTTGGCTCCCACTGTGGTCGCCAGTTTGTTTTCGTCAAAAGTTGGTCTTGTTGTCGAATTCATTATATCTTCGGTCGATTACAATAAATTCAAAGAAAACAGCCTTTTTATAAGACTCTTTTACACAACAAAAAGAAAATTACAACTCTTGAGAAAATAAACGCAGGATCGTTGTTTGGATCACTGCTTTCGTGGGTTCTTTGCCTGTGCCGGGAACGCTTTGGTTCGTAGACCACCGAATCACAGATCGTGAAGAGGGGTTTATGATTCTGACTTCGTTTATCAAAGTGAGAATTTGAAAATGATATCTTATCAAAGTAAGATAGTCGTTCTTCTTGAAATCAAGTCAAAGCCTGAATGTCAAGGAATCGTTCCAAGAACTGAAATCTCTGCTCTCTCTGCTCTGGAATGCTCTAACAAATGCTCGATGATCAGCCTTGGATCTCTGCTGGCAGCCCCCTTTCAAAGAATCGATCTCAGGGGGTATTTATAGCCCTTGGGAGAAAACTGTCTTTCGAGACAGTAAAGACTGTCTCTCCCCGTGAGACAGTAAATACTGTCTCTCCCCACGAGACAGTAAATACTGTCTCGTGAACAGTAACCGTCTGGCAGTTTTTGTTGTAACTGCCTTCCCACGTTTTAAAACTCCGTTATTTTGGCAGTTATCAGCGTGATTCTCGCCCACAACGTTTTCCATGTTCTTTGGCAGTTAATGGCCACGTGTCGGCGGTTTATAAAACAGTTTCTGAGCCTTCGAGAACTGTCTCGCGTGGAGAGACAGTAAACACTGTCTCGCGCGGAGAGACAGTAAAGACTATCTCACGCGGAGAGATAGTAAACACTGTCTCGCGCGGAGAGACAGTAAAGACTGTCTCGCGCGGAGAGACAGTAAAGACTGTCTCGTGCGGAGAGACAGTAAACACTGTCTTGCGCGGAGAGACAGTAAAAACTGTCTCGCACGGAGAGACAGCAAAGACTGTCTCACGGGTGAGACAGTAAAGACTGTCTTTTTTCTTTGATTTTTCGATGATCTCCTCTTGAGCTGTATTTGGATATCTATTAGCATTTTTTGACGCCTACAGAAAACCGGGTCACTTAAGTGACCGTTTAATGACAAAAGCCGGGCCGGGCCGGACCGTCTCGGTTGTAACGGTCATAAACAACCATTTTTGGCCTTTTGACCAAAATACCCCCAAAACGATAAAAAAATCAAAATTTAAGGGTATTTTGATCATTTGTCTAGGGGACTGCCTCTATAAATAGATGAGATTTTTATTTGTTTTTCTCATCCAAAACTCATCTACTTCTCTCTAATACTCCCTTATACTCTCTAATAATAGCTTTAGCTTAGAGAGCCGTGATCATCTATTTTTTGAGTGCTCCTTCTCCAGGGATGTATGGTATCAAATCATGGATTGGCTTCATTTCAAATGGAGATCATGTTCTTGGAGTTCCCTCTTGAATTGGTACTGTACAAAGATAAAAAAGAAAGGCATTATGCAAAATATCAAGAGATCTGCTATGTCAGCTACTATTTACCACCTATGGTGTGAACGGAACAGGAGGATTTTCCAGCTGAAGATTCAATCTGGGGAGAGTTTGGTTAAGAAAATCAAGGTTGATATCCTAACTATATGCCTAAACTCTCCAAACATTGCTGGGAATATGGCAGATTGGATCAGGTCTTTATAATTTGCTCTGTTATGTGCAGTTGTGTATAGGTCTATCTGGGGGTACTGCTGGTATTCTTGATAGCCTGGTACAGATTTGATGAAGGATCCACAAAGAGGAGTAGATATTGCTATTGGGATGCTGGACAGAGTGATAAATTGAAGCTATACACAGTTTTGTATACAGTCTTTGTTATCTGTTTTTTCTCATTTTTGTTGTTATAGCTAGGTCTTGATCTCTAGCTATAGGTTGTTTTGATTTGTTATCTCAATTACATATTCATGTTCTTGAGATTCTTGATGTACAATTTTTTTTTACATATTGGTGATGAATAAAATTTTTCATTTACCAAAAAAATAATAGCTTTAGCTCTCTAAATCTTCAATCAAATAGCTTCATCATCTGATTATGAAGGGTAAAACCCAACTCCCGAAATGAGTCCTTCTACTACAAGAGGTACAGATACTCCTCCTGCTCCTACCAATGTTGATCCCGAATCCGACAACGATTCTACTACACCAAGAGCTCCTAAAAAACCGAGATCCGATGTGTGGAATTTTTTCAAGAAGATAGACGTCACCAGGAATGAACATGGTAGGCTTCTCATCCAGAAGGCTAAGTGTGCGTTGTACGACCATATTTTCCAAGCTCATTATAAGAGCGACACCAACCACCTCAAATGCTATTTAGATAAACACAATAAAGGTCAGATGCCTCAAGGTGATATCTGACAATCTATGCTCTCCTAATCCTCATCTTCTAGTAGTCTCGGTAGTTAGAATTATGACGTAGTCTGAGCTAGAAAATGCGTCATCAGGTTTATCATTCTTAAAAATCTTTCTTTTAAATTAGTAGAAGATGATGAATTTGAAGATTTATTTATAGATGGTCTTTATCCCGCACTTAAAAAATTTCTTGTCAAACTTGTCAACTTGATATTTTAAAATATTATCAGAAGGAACAAGAAAAAATAATTTTTTATTTTCAAAGTTTAAAATGTAAATTTTTTAACTTCTGATATTTGGATATTTAGAGCACAAATTGGTTATTTATGTATCACAGCACACTGGATTGATAAAAATTTATAAATGTTTAAAAGAGTTATTTCTTTTATTGCATTTGAAGAGTCACATACGGGTATTAATATTGCAAATTTAATAATTAAAGAACTTACAAAATTAGAAATATCAGAAAGAATATTTTCTCTTTCACTAGATAATGCAAGGAATAATAATATAGTTGTTGATTATATCAAAACATCTCTGCTATTGTGATGTCGTGGTGGTCTTTTTCATATTAGATGTGTCTGTCATATTTTAAATTTAATTGTTCAAAGTGCATTTGGTGAAATTAAACCCATGATAGAAAATGTTAGGTTAGCAGCTTATGCTCATAATGCTTCTGAACAAATAATTAAAAGATAAAAACAATTCTGTAAAAAAAAATATAATACCCAGACTAATTCCAAAAGTTGTTGATCATAGGTGGAATTCCACCTATGCAATGTTAAGTGTAGCAATAGAATATAAAAAAATTAAAAATAATTTTATTATTTTTTATACTTCTAGTTCTAGCTCTGGTAGCATGTATGGAATAACTGAAGATGAATGAACAGTTATAAGTAATTTAAAATATATGTTATAAGTTTTTTATAATGCTATAATGTTATTATCTGGATGTTATTATCCAAC
Source organism: Asparagus kiusianus (assembly GCA_022839385.1). Lineage (NCBI taxonomy): Eukaryota > Viridiplantae > Streptophyta > Magnoliopsida > Asparagales > Asparagaceae > Asparagus > Asparagus kiusianus. The sequence continues at coordinate 161,306 of BQKN01067269.1, forward strand.
CATTACTTTAGCTACTTTACAAGTTTTAAATATTCAATTTTTTAAATAAATATCATATGGATAATTATTTTGGAAATATAATTTTTTAAATGGAAAGTAAATTTAATAAATATTTTATGCATATTCCTATTATTTTTGGTTTGGGGATTCTTATTGATCTGTGTTTGAAAGATATTAACCTTCGAAGTTTGTTAAATTCCTTATATGGTAATATGATTATAAACACTGATGATGGTCAAACCATTACTGGTACTACTCGTCATAATACTATTAAGAATTATTTTCAAAGATTATATGATGAGTACGCAGCTAAATATGGTGTGGCTACACATCAGTCAACAGCTTCTGTTTCTACGAGCTTAAGTCAGGGCAAAAGTGTAAGTTTTGATAGGTATGCAATGGTAGCTGAGTTAATTGGTGGATCTAGACTTGGATCATCAGCAGAGGTTTCTGAAATTGATCAATATTTAACTACATCTTTAGTTAAACGTCAAAATAATAGTTTAGATATTTTACAATAGTAGAAAGTATATGGAACAGTTTCATATACTATACTTTCTATCATGGCTCGTGACTTACTAACTGTGTAGGTTTCCACGGTAGCTTAGGAATCCGCCTTCAGCACAACAAGACGTTTGATCGACGATCACAGGACATCGTTAGATCTGTATGCTGTACAAGTGGACATGTGCTTACAAAATCGGTGGAGGTACGAGAAGAGAACGCAAGACATCGATCGGATGGCTGGTATTGAACATAAATTTAAAAAGTTAGGACTAGCAGATAAATATAATAAACAATATTTATTAAATTGTAATTTTTATTTCTCAGCTAAAATTTTGTAATAAATTATTTTAGAAACAGTTACAAATGATAGTGATATAGATGAGTGGGTGCCAACCTAGTTGGGATGTACCCATCTATTGTGATGCAATAAATTCCAAAATAAATTTATAACTGTAAACGATTTACTGATTATTAATAAAGAAGTTATTTTTATCAATTTAATTTTTATAATATTTTGTATTTGTAATTTATGTAATTTTAAATGATTAATAAATAATAATATGATTTTTAATTAAAATTTTGTTTAATTTTTTACTTATGTATTATTAAAATTTTAAATAAATAAAAAAATTTAAAAAATTAAAAAACCCAAAAAAGGGGCTAGTTGGAGCCTGGCCTGGCCTCGGACCAGGCTCGGTGGCCCCCGGACCCGGGTCCAGGCCTCAGTTTTGCTGAGCCCGGGTCCGAGCCTCGGTTTTGCCAAGCCCGGGCCCAGTTTTCCGGGCCGGGCCAGCATGTTTGGACATTCCTATCTACACTCAGTTGTCTCATTATTAGGTGCTCAAGTACTAAATAAAGTGGATGGTTGACAAATTTTGTTAAGTTTTACTCGTAGCTAAATAATTTATCATTATTAGATATGTTTAACTCCTAAAATTTCAAGTATTAGAGAAATGCAAGAATCCTTCTCTAGTGATTTTTTCAAAGCCAGCAATCAATAATTTTCATCCCTATTAACTCAACACAAAATATTTAACATAAAAAATAAAAGATAAAAAAAAAATCAAAATGTGATGTTTATGCTTGAGCCTCTTAAAACAAATTTTAAATTAGGGAAAACTTGATTTCACTGTCATAATAACCTCGTGATGTAGTGGAAGTGTAATCAAAGAAATATCTACTCCTTCTCGTACGAGCAAAACGACACAAACCCTAGAAACTCTAGGAATAGAAAAACTTCTGAGATTAATAATAACCAATCTGAAAAATAACAATAGAGTTCATCCCCCTTATATAGGGTGTAAAATAAAGCATAAGTACTAAAATAATCTTTCCTAAAACAATTAGACTTCCTAAAATAAATGATATTCCTAAGACAATTAGACTTCCTAAAATAAAAGATATTCCTAAGACAATTAGACTTCCTAAAATAAAAAGACTACTAAAATAAAAGACCTCCTAAAATACATCCTCATTATATAATGTATGAAACCAAAAGACTTACTAAAATAAAAAGACTACTAAAATAAAGAGACTTTCCTAAAATAACTAGAAACCAGAATTTTCCCGCGCATTGAGCTTGCAGATGAATATCTTTGAACTTAAAGCTTTTCGGGAACTTATAATCAGTTTTTTTGTAGAGAATTTCCTGAACTTTCCAAAATCATATTATAATAAGGATTCTATGCAGCGAGTCAAAAAATATCGCCCTTCAAAGTTGCATCTCGACATCTATCTGAAATTGCCCATTTTGCCTCAATTGTCCTGCTTTCGCATGACAAGATTTCTTCCAAAAAAACATCAATTATTACATCCGCATCATTCTCCCCTCCATGAAAAAAATCTCATCCTCGAGATTGACTGAAGGTAAAGTAGCCTGATCAGTTGAAACTCCATCAAATCAATGATTTTCTTCATCTTAAACTTATGGAAAGTTTTCTTAGGCAATGGTTTCTTATGGAAATGATCCATCATCAGATCTCCCTCATCAACTAGTTTTTAATGATGATGCTTATAAGTGTCCGAACCCTACACAAAAATAAAAGAACTAACCTTCGGCTTTGTAATTTCTGCACTTGATTCACTGCGAAAGGGTGCGAGTGCAAATCGAATATCATCTTTTTGAAATGAGTAATTATTCTCTTTGCTACAGTGAATAGCATCAAGATCAAATGAATTGATCAACTGATCTTGTAAGGATGTATATGCTTCTTGATGGGTAATTGGAGGCGCTTCACAATATCTCAAGAAATAATGTTCTCACTGCTGCTGCTATTAATGACCACATTGTAAATCTTTTACTGGATACTGCAATGAGTATGAAAGATGTTGTGTCATTATGGATCGTCTTCAGTTCTTAGAGCTAACAGTAGCCTGCGAATCTCCAATGAGTGGGAAGTGTAATCGTCAACTTCATCGACAACCCCATCCGTTGTGGTATAAGTTACTTCCTCCTTATAAAAGTCATCCTCATCGACTCGATCATCATCATGACTCACCATGTTAATATCGCTACAAGTACGAAAATCACTAGATCGGTGGCTAAGTTCACCACACTTGAAGTAGTTTCCCGATATCGGCCGAATGTAAGGATTGTGAGACTCTCGAGAAGTTGCGCCTTGCCGAATAGGGCGATTGTTTGTACCAGTAACCGGCATAGCCGGAGTCGTTGGATCTAATAGTGCGATAGTAATCTCCGAGTGTGTTGGTGGTGTTGATTCATCCAATTTGTTACCATTGCTAGAACCATGATTCATTAAACAATGAGTTGAAGGCGGAAAGCGAGGGTACAATTGTGCATTAGCCTTGAGCGCCAGGTTATAGGCCTCATCAATTCTCCATACAGTATGTGGTGCCAATTTATCTTGAAGTGAGTTCTTTAAGCCATTCTTATAATGAGAAACTTATTGGGATTCGATTCGTTCAGGTTGTTTCTGCTCGAAAAAGTAAGGAATTTAGCAGTATATTATTGAACAAAAAGCATACATTGGCGATAATTTTAGAATTGAGCAAATAAGATCTGCTCATAATCCACGGGCAAGAATCTCAATCCTAACTCTCTCTCCATACGACGCCAAGTTTGAATTGCTGGTTTGTGTTGGTGAGTCCTGTTGATGTCAGTTATCAAACATGGGGTTTATGTGTGGATTATGGAGGTGTTAGGGTCCATTGATCTCCTTTCATGGCTGATCCCCCAACAAACTGCTGAGCTTTCCACAAAATTACAGCATGTTAGAGGATTGGAGTTGGGTTCTTCGGTGATTCCTTCGACGACCAAGTTAGTATCTGTGCTTGAGTAGAGAAGTAATATGGAGATAGTGTGTTTTAGCAAGAGATTGCTTACCTATGTGCTGCTAACAGTCCCTCTATTTATAGTAGGTATAGAGGGGTAATTTTGTAATTTTGGTCAAGTCCAAGCATATTGCTTAGTTAGCAACTCCTTTACATGTGTTGGCTGTGAGTGACATGAGTCAACTTTGTGATCAATGTGATGGTGAAAGAGGAAGCATGGTGCTGATGGAGCCTGATGAGTTATAAAAGATTATGGGGGCTAGAGTAATGATGATTCTAACAATACATTTAATGTGATAGTGATTGGCTACTGACGTAGGGCTCGAGGATGACCGCCTTTCAACCCGACCTGGGGAGAAGGGTCGACTCAGCCTAGGGAGTAGGGACGACTTAGCTTAGCGAGAAGGGATGCTTGTTTCTGCTTGATGAGAGGGGACGACTTGGCTAGGCGAGTAGGGACAATTTGACCTAGCGGACAGGGATGCCTATCTCGGCCTAGCGAGAAGGAATGACTCGGCTTGGAGAGAAGGAACACCTCCTGGAAAGAAAGAATGACTTGGCCAGGCGAGAAGGGATGCCTATCTCGGCTTGGCGAGAAGGGATGACTTGACCTAGCGAGAAAGGACACCTCCTGGCTAGAAGGGACGACTCGGCCTAGAGAGAAAGGATGCCTCCTGGTGATAAGGAACGACGAGTACCATATTTTTAGTCAGCCTCGTAAGTTGTCGACTCGGCCTAGAAAGAAGGGATGACTCAGCCTAGCGAGAATGGACAACTCGGCCTAACAAGTAGGGATTCTAATCTAGCAAGAAAGGATGACTCGGCCTGACGAGAAGGGATGCCTATCTCGGCCTGGTGAGAAGGGACGGCTTGACCTGGTGAGGAGGGATGCCTATCTTGGTTTGGCGAGAATGGATAACTCTTCTTTCGGTCTTTCTGCATTGAGTTGGGGTGTAGCCTCTTGGGATACGTATCAACAAGTTGAATGTGATTAAGACTTATTTATTTCTATGGCATAACATTGGCCCCTTTCGTCGAGTGAAATAGAACTTCAAGCCTTTATAATGGGGATGCCTTGACCTCGTGCCTTATGTTTACTCATGATGACACCAAGACCTCGTGCCTTGGTAATGGGGATGCCTTGACCTTGTGCCTTGGGTTTACTCATGTGACCTCATGCCTTTATAATAGGATACATTGACCTCGTGCATTGGGTTTACTCATGATGCCTTGGACTTAGGAAGATGCTAAGGTCTTTGAGTCGGAGTCGACCGAGTTGATAATGTGCCTTGGTTTTACTCTGAAAAGGTACTAAGGTCTTTGGTGTTTGAGATGATGACGTGCCTTGGTTTTACCCTGAAAAGGTACCAAGGTCTTTGTTGTGCATGCCTTGAACTTAGGAAGATGCTAAGGTCTTTTTGTCGATGATGTACCATGCTTTTACCTTGAATACCAAGGTCTTTGGTGTGCATGCCTTAGACTTAAAAGGATGCCAAGGTCTTTTTGTCGATGATGTGCCTTAATTTTATCCTGAATAGGTACCAAGGTCTTTGAGTCGGAGTCGATCGAGTTGATGATGTGCCTTGGTTTTACCCTAAAAAGGTACTAAGGTCTTTAGTACATGCTTGAGCTTATCTATGAAAATGATGCCAAGGTCTTTCAATTTTATCACTGAATCGATGAAGATCGAGTGGCTAAGACTGCATATAGGTTAGTACACAGCACAAAAGCATCTCTTATTTATGTGTCTTAATTTGACTACATTTTGGGGAGATATACTCTTAAAATTTTACCTTTCATGACAAAGATGCCTTATCTTCATTTAATTTTGGGAGGAAGTTCTTGATTGCCGAGGCTGGAAGGGACGCTTGCCTCAGCCTAGCTGGGAAGGGGCGTCTGTCTCTGTCTACCAGGAAGGGTCTCTTGCCTTAACCTGGTCGGAAGGGATGCCCAGACTGATGGGAAGGAAGCTGGGGTGCAGTCTGCTTGAGACATGTCTCAACCCCTAATTCTGAGGTTCGAAGATGGAGGATCAACCACTTCCTCAAAGAGAGATGAAGAGACCCTACGGTGGGTGCTAAACTATTAATGTCAGTTATCAAATAGGGGGTTTATATGTGGATTATAAAGGTGTGAGAGTCCCTTGATCTCCTTTGATGGCTGATCCTCTAATAGGCCAGTCGAGTCCGAGCGAAAGGGGCCAATGTAGTACTATAGAAATAAACAAGTGTTAATAACATTCAACTTGTTAGCACGTGTCCTAAGTAGATAACACACTAACTCAATGCAGACAGACCAAAAAAAGACTTATCTCTTCTCGCCATGCCGAGACATGCATCCCTGCTCGCCAAGTCGAATCGTCCCTTTTTTCCTGGCCGAGTTATCCCTTCTCGCCAGGCCGAGACAAGCATCACTTCTCGCCATACCAAATCATTCCTTCTTGCCAAATAGGCATCCCTACTGGCCACGCCGAGTCATCCCTACTCATCAGGTCGAGTCGTCCCTTCTCGCCAACCTGAGTCAACTTGCGAGGCTGACTAAAAAGGCGGTACTTATCGTCCCTTCTCACCAGGAGGCATCCCTTCTCACTAGGCCAAGTCATCCATTCTCAATAGGAGGCGTCCCTTCTCGCCAGGAAGAGTCATCCCTTCTCGCCAGTCCAAGACAGGCGTCCTTTCTCGCCAGGTGACGGGCCATAAAAGTATACCTTTAAAGTTGTAAGTGCACAACCATTAAGTTATAGTATAAAAAATTATCGATCCCACGAGGAAGATATTTGTAGGAGAAAATAAAAAATGCTTCTTATGTTTTGTGTGTGACAATTAGGAGTGATGGATGTGATTGTGAATAGATAGAGAGAGTGAGAGTAATTGTATGTAAATAAAAACAAAACAAGATTGAGAGTGGAAAGATAAAGAGTGGATGTGATAAAATGTAAATGTAAACAAAACTAACAAAAGGGAAGAAAGAAAGATGAAGGAAATAAAATCAAGAAACAAATGAGAAAAAAATCACGAATAAAGATGAAAATAAAGAAAGTAAAAGATGGAGGACTCAATTAGAAATATGAGGAATCTAGAATTGAATCCACTAGCTAGTTTCATATAATTTCTATAGTTCCTACAAGTATTAGCTCCACATCTTAATAAAAGATGCAATTCTCTAAAGAGTTCTAGCCTCAAAGCAAATCAAAGAAAAGGAAAATAAATAAAAATAAAAACTAATCCCAAGAGGGTTCTAGCCTCAAAGCGAATAGTGCAAGAAAATAAAGTCTAAACTATAAAATAAATTGTAAAAATCTAAACTACAAAATAAATACAAGAATTTAAAACAATGAAGTAAAGATATGAAAATAAATCTACTCTACAAGCATAAAAATAAATCTAAGGCATGAAGGTTCTAGCCTCTTGGTTATTTAAATAAGAAAAGAAAATAACAGATAAATTTATTAACAAAGAGAAAATTTATATCCCAAGAGGATTCTAGCCTCAAGGTGATAGCAAACCTTCATCTTGATCTTGATCTTACCTTCATTTTCATAATCAAACAAAGAGAAGAAAAGAAAAATATGAAGAGGTAAAAATATTTCTTTATTAATTATAATGAAAAGTTATAATTTAGAAGGTTTTCTCAATTAAGAGCAACCCTCCTCTCCAAAAGGAGTTTTTACAAAATATTTCACACTTCAAGCCCTCACTCTCTACCCCTATTTATAGAGTATTACAACAAATATAAACCCTTAGATTAAACTTGATCTCCAAGTGAATCAATTTTAACATTTAATCTGTAACAGTAAATGTAGTATTGATACCGCTATCGATGCGGGTATCGATACCGCTATCGATATGGGTACCGATACCGCTATCGATACTTTAGTTATTTTATTCTTTGACCGATCTTCTCTTGCGTGTATGGGCTTGGACTTCTTGAGAGATTAGATATTGAGTTCTTCTTGGGTTTTTATTCATTAACCTGTAATTAAGATAAAACACATTTATTAGTGATGTATTTATTTAAATTTTGCTAGTCCTCTAGCACTGAAAGAAATTAAAAATCCTAACTTATTTTTGCAGGAATCACAGTTGTATTTAGTGCATACAACAAGCCTTTAAACCCTTAGTTACCCTAGAGGACGAGTTGTAGTCACCCGACGTCTCGTTTGGTACGTGGGAATGAGTGAGAATAGAATGCAATTCTAACTCTTTATTCATGCGTACCAAACACGATTTGTTTTTAGACGCTAGAATTGCTATTCCCACTTCTTACCAATTTCCACTTTATGTGGGAATTGTCATTCTTAACCATTTAACAAGAAATTGAAATTCCCACTTGAGTGAGAATAAAATAATCAGATAATATCCAATTATACCCTCCTTAAAAGATACGAATAGATATAAATTCTCATATGAAAAATTATTTCTATAGAAATAATATCATTAGCTGCTCGTACAAATATACAAATAGATGTAAAATATTAAAATACTATTATTTGCTTGACTTTGCCCTAGTTCTATCGTGTCTGCCTTAGGAAAAAAAATCTCATCTTCGACTTGACGCGACTCGTTTAGGTAACCATTATTTCTTATGTATGTGTGGCTAATCTTTACCTAATCTTTACAGCAACTTTTTATCTTTTGGCGACTCGAATGCATAATTGGTAATTAGGTTAGTAAATAATTTATCTTAGGATGTATGATTTGAAGTTCCATTGAAGCATATATGCCTAATCTTTTCAGTAATTTTTTCAAGCACTCACAATAAGAAATAATGTTCTTAATTGATGAGATTGAAACTTTATGTTTTAATTAGAGGTTAACATGTCTTCTATTCCTTTAAACTTTTTAGGTTAACATGTTTTCTATTCCTAATCAATTTTTGAAAGTTAAAAGTGCATTTGAAATTTTATAGAAATTTTATATACAGACTAAAAGTTAACATGTTTTTCCAATCCTTCGAATTTTAGTATTTTCTTCCGATCTCTCTCTTTGTGCATACACATGAAATTCAGTCGTAAATCATGCAGTATGCATGCATATGAAATTCAGTTTATTATATTTTTTTTTGCACAATGATGCTAGTAGCATTAACTGCTCGTACAAGTAAGAGACATGTAGCATTAGAATTTAGAAATATAGAATTATAATTATTTATAATCAAAAATAATTTTTATAAAAAATATTTTTTAATTAGTAAGCCAAAAGTCTGAAATTGTTGTTGAGGTGGTGTACCAAAATATAAATATCAACTGAAAAATTATTTCTATAAGAAAAAATATCATTTCTGTAAAACTTAATTTTCTAAAAATTGAATTATTTAGCCATTTTTAAAACATTTTTATGTTTTAAAAATTTTGTGTTTTTGTAAGGGCAATATTAGAAAACTAAATTTTATTCTCACTTGTGAACAAATAATACCAAACATGAGAATGAGAATAAGATTATCATTCATGTTTCATTCTCTAAACGCGCCCAAACATAAGAATGAGAATGTGCATTCCATTCCAATATCTATTCCATTCCATTTCTACCTTCTTTCTATTCTCACTTGACTTCATTCCCACGTACCAAACGAGGCGTGAGGGTTTGTAGTAAATATACCCATAAAATTCGATCAACTTGCTAATTTAAAGAAGTCTATGAGTAATTAATTCGCTTGACATACTTAAACATTCTAATTGAGGCTAGTTATTACTAAAGAAAACGTTTTAAGTAAACTCTAAGGTAAATCTCTTAGAAAAATCTTTTCATTACAGCTATACAAAATCAATTCTAACTTAGAAATTTAATTTGAAAGTTTTGAAAAGAACATCCTTACAGTTTTCAAGTCTCTTAATCAAAATTATTTTTTAAGAACATACATACAAATATAACTATACATTAAAATATTGTTAGTGTGTGTGTGTGTGTGTATAGAGAGAGAGAGATTAATGGGTATCCTTATCATAGGAGGGGATTTCCTCCTTGACGCTTATGTGGCACAATCCCCATCATCCTCATAAAGTAGGAGAGAGAGTGTGAGTTGGTGAGGATTTGTGCCTACTTTATGAGGATGGTAGGGATTGTGCCACATAGGCGATAAGAAGAGAAATCTCCTCCTATAACAATGATACCCATTAATCTCATATATATATACATATACATACATACATATATATATAT
>BQKN01067270.1:0-11155 GCA_022839385.1 Asparagus kiusianus
GATGATTTAGAGTACTCGACGGGTCTTGATGATATCACCAACGAACTCTATGCTAACCCTGATTTATATATGCCTCTTCAATCATTTTGTTTGACGAAGAAGCAGGTACACGACCCTTGCGGAACAACGCTCATCATCCCCGCAGGGATTGGGGGTGGAAAGGAGGTCGTCTACGGCAAAGGAAGAGCATCTCCGATACCCAACCATTTCGTGGAAGAGGAAGACAACGATGATAAACCAGCCCGTCATCTATCCAAATACGATGCGAAAGCACGCAACATGATGGAAATGCACGGCTATGACTTCAAGATCGGAGAGGGTCTTTTCTTTGGTCGAGGTCCACGGGTTCCACCCCGGATGGCCTATGTACCGAAGGGAAAACCCGATAATTATTATCGCCACAAAAGAGGTCTAGGCTATGTCTCATCAGATGATGAGTGTGGCTGACAAATCATCGACCAAATCGCTAACAAGACTAGGAAGGGATATTCTTCCGACTCTTCGGATTGGGATTCCGACGTTAGTCTTGGTGATATGTTTAAGAAGCTAATGTCGAATATGGTCACGGTTGATCCAACGACAATAGAAGAAGATGATGAGATGCCGACATGGGAAGACCCGTGGGTTCATCACTTAAGCATGCAGTACGGTGACCGGTTCGAGCAAAGAGAGCCTCCTACCGAAGACCAAGTCGTCCAGGTGAATATGGGAACCGAGGAGAATCCAAAGCCGATATTCATTAGCGACAGCCTCTTGCCCGAGGAGAAAGAAGAGTTGATCTCTCTTATCCGGGAATACATCGATGTATTCGCCTGGAATTATGAAGACATGCCAGGGCTCGACCCAAATGTAGCGGTGCATCGTCTCAACATTAAGCCGGATGTCAAACCAGTCAAACAACAACAACGACGGTTTCGTCCGCAAATGATGGAAGCGATCGAAGCTGAAGTCAAAAAGCTCGTCGATTCGGGATTTATCCGAGAGGAGCAATATCCCGAATGGCTTGCCAATATTGTTCCGGTCCTAAAGAAGAACGGGAAGATCCGGATATGCATCGACTTCAGGGACCTCAATGCTGCTTGCCCAAAAGATGACTTTCCTCTCCCCATCACGGATGTTATCATCGACAACACGTGTGGGTTCGAGAGGATGTCTTTTATGGATGGTTTCTCTGGTTACAACCAGATAAAGATGCATCCAGATGATGAGAAGCACACCGCGTTCCGAACACCTCTTGGCGTATTCTGCTACACAGTCATGCCCTTCGGCTTGAAGAATGCAGGTGCTACATATCAGCGAGCTATGTCGAAGATCTTTCAGGAACATCTCCGAAAGACTGTCGAATGCTACGTAGATGACTTGGTTGCGAAAAGTCGTGATAAGAAAGATCACATCAAAGACTTGAAGACCATGTTCGACTTGATGCGGGCTCACCAGTTGAAGATGAACCCAACCAAATCTTTCCTCGGAATGTCCAGTGGCAAATTCCTGGGGTTCGTCGTCACCACCAAAGGTATTCACATTGATCCGGATAAAGTAAAGGCGATCAATGAATTGCAACCTCCGAGGAACCTCAAAGAGCTCAGAGGACTGCAAGGGCGATTGGCTTATATCCGTCGGTTTATCTCAAACCTTTCGGGGAAATGCCAACCATTCTCCAGGCTCACAAAGAAGGGCGTGTCATTCGTATGGGACGAGGCTTGTCAAAAGGCGTTCGAGAGTATCAAAGAATATCTCTCGAAACCTCCCGTACTCGTTGCACCGAAATCGGGCAAACCGTTCTTGATTTATGTCAAGACGACGAGCCACTCATTAAGTGCATTGCTTGCACAAGATGACGATAACGGTCACGAGCAGGCGGTGTATTACTTAAGCCTAACCATGGTAGGCGCGGAATCCCGATATCCCATGATTGAGAGAGAGTGCCTCGCCTTGGTATTCGCCATACAGAAGATGCGACATTATTTGGTGGGACAAACCATCTATGTCATCTCCAAAGTTAACCCGGTCCGAGTGTTCATGACTCAACCGGCTTCAATGAGCTGGCGATTAGCAAAGTGGGCTTTACTCTTGTCCCAATACGATCTGCACTTCAAACAGCAGAAGTCAGTAAAAGGACAGGCCATCTGTGATCTCTTGGCAGCTAATCCAACTACGGACGCCGCCGAGATATACGACGACCTACCTGATGAAACCCACGAAGTCAACACAACTTCGCACCAACAAGTGTGGCGTTTGTACTTCGACGGTGCTTCACGAGCAGCTAATGCCGCAGGTACTCCTGGATGTTCTAAGGTCTCCTCCGGAGTTGGAGTTGTCTTAGTTTCCCCGGGAAAACATGTGATGCCTCGAGCCTACTCATTAACCGAGCCATGCTCGAATAATGTGGCAGAGTACAACGCACTGATTATAGGACTCAACTTTGCCAAAGAACTGGGGGTTGAGTATCTCGAAGCTTTCGGTGATTCTCAACTGATAGTCAAACAGGTTAAAGGGGAATATGAAGTCCGAAGTCAGGATTTGCTACCATACCACAAGATGGCGGTGGAGCTAGCGAAGTCGTTTGAAGGGTTCTTCATCGAGCACGTTCCGCGGTTGCAGAACACTTACGCAGATGCGTTAGCAGCTTTAGCTGTATCTCTGGCACAGCCACCCGGGACAGAACAATTTGTCACGGTAGGAACTCACCAACTCTTAGTGCCGCTTCGCGATGAAAATGGCAGGGAGGAGGAGGTCCAGGAGGTGCACACAACTCAGACTGAGTTCGAGCCCCGGGATTGGCGTTTCCCCATTATTGACTACGTCCTACACGGAATCTTGCCAGAAGACGTGAAGGAGAGAGAGTCGATCAGACGAAGAGCTCCAAGATTCTACTATAATACGGAGAATCGAACGCTATACCGCAGGGGGTATGATGGCATGCTGGCACGTTGCTTATCAACCAAAGAAGCTGAAGAAGTGCTTAAGGAGGCGCACGAAGGAGAGTGCGGCGCGCACCAACCTGGCCCCAAGCTCTATGATCGTATCAGGAGAATGGGATACTTTTGGCCCTCCATGATGCATGAGGCAATTGTATACGCCCGGAAGTGTCACGCGTGTCAAGTACACGCGAATTACATGCACCAGCCTCCGGAACATCTACATCCTTCGGTTATGTCGTGGCCGTTCGAGACCTGGGGAATGGACATTGTTGGTCCTATCAATCCCCCTTCGGTTAAAGGCGATCGGTTCATCCTGGCGATCACTGATTACTTCTCCAAATGGGCTGAAGCAGTTCCACTCAGAGAAGTCAAAACGAGCAACGTCATTGCATTCATCAAGCACCATATCATTTACCGGCATGGTGTTCCAAGATGAATCATACACGACAACGGTCCTCAATTTATCAGCAATGCCTTCATAAGGTTCTGCGAAAAGTTCAAAATTCAGGACATCTCGTCAACGGCTTATAATCCCACAGCAAACGGATTAGCCGAAGCCTTCAACAAGACTATCATAAAGCTCTTGTCAAAGCTTGTGAAAAATAACAAGCGAGATTGGGATGATAAGCTCGGCGCGGCTCTATGGGCCTATCGTACCACGGTGCGTACACCGACCGGCGCCACCCCATACTCATTGGTGTATGGATGTGAAGCCGTTCTCCCTCTGGAAGTTCAAATTCCATCCCTTCGGATCGCTCTTGCAACCCAGATGACGACCGAAGAACAGCATCAGAAGCGCCTTGAAGAACTCGAGATGCTCGATGAAAAGCGCCTGGAAGCTCAACAGCACATCGAGTTTTACCAAGCCAGGATTTCTCGGGCCTTCGACAAAAAGGTTCGACAAAGGAGTTTTAAGGAAGGGGATTTGGTCTTGACTGAAAGGCGTCCTATGATCCTTAATTCCAAGAAGACAGGCAAGTTTGAACCCAAATGGGAAGGACCGTTCGTAATGGAAACAGTCTACTCGAACGGCGCCTATCGCCTAGTCACCAAAGATGGTGACCGGCTCATGATGCCAATAAATGGCAAATTTCTGAAAAGATACTATCCTTAGTATCCTCAGAAGAATTGAGATACCGGGAAGTTCCCGGAAGAATACCACATCGGGGTATTCTTAGGGATAACCCGGTCGCTGATGAACAAGAAGTCAATATTCGAATTCCGAATATTCTTGTTTGTCAGAATCTAACTCTCACAAGCACTCATTTGCTGAGAGGAGATTTAATCATTCGGTAGATTGATTCTCCCCTCGCAAAACTTTCAGTTGTTTTTGACTACTCATAGTCTCCACCACATAATTCCCACTTGGTCAAACCTTAATACAGTTAGGGCCAAAGCCAAATTCCCCTCTCGATTCGTCCAAAGAACGAGAAGTCCACAAATCGATCGATCAAACCTTTCTACGGTTAGGATCGTCTCAAATTTCCCACTTGGTCAAACCTTACTACAGTTAGGACCACAACCAAAATCCCTTCTCGATTCCTTCAATGAACGAGAGGTCCAATTTCAAATCGAATGACCAAACCTTACGACAGTTAGGGTCGTTTGAACCTTTCGATTCGATAATCAAACCTTACGACAGTTAGGGTTATCCGAATCTTTTCGATTCTCGGAGTGGAGATCCCACTCCTAGTTTCATCCTTCGGATTCTGGGGGTGGAGATCCCACCTCGAGTTTCCTTTCTAGCTGAAGATAGAATATAAAATTCTTCCTCTTCAGAGTCAAATGACCAAACCTTACGACAGTCAGGGTCGTTTGAACCTTTCGATTCGATAATCAAACCTTACGACAGTTAGGATTATCCGAATCTTTTCGATTCTCGGAGTGGAGATCCCACTTCTAGTCCCACCTTTCCCTTGGCTTTGCTTTCAGAAAAGACAGGGATGAAGTCAATGCTTAACCGGCATTGCCGGGTAGTCTTTCCCGTGAGAAAGACGAAGTCTATGTATTCAAAATCATAGCACCTTTTCCTCTGTCTTTGCTTTCAGAAAAGACAGGGATGAAGTCAATGCTTAACCGGCATTGCCGGGTAGTCTTTCCCGTGAGAAAGATGAAGCCTATGTATTCAATATCATAGCAGTAAGTCTAAGAGAAGCAATTTTCTTAGCACAACGTCACATGCGGAACGGATTTAGATAATTCGCATGCTAGCCCGATTCAAACGGCAATCGGTAAAGGCAAGTCAAACCCGTTGAAGGCTGGGGGTTTGCCAAAAATCCCAAAGTCAGTGCCTAACACGCATTGCCGGTTAGTCCTTAACCGTAAAAAGGGACAAAAGCCCACATATTCCACATTGTGGCCGGTTGTTATTAATAACACCACAATCCGGGCTTCACACGCACGGGGAATTTTATCCCGAATCCTAAGTAGGGATAAGTCATAGCCTAATACGCGGTGCAAAGTGCCTTTTTTCATAAAAAGAAAATGATGAATCACAGAGTTACGAACTCAAAGTCATAGCATTAAAGGCTGGGGGTGCACCAAAACATCCTGTTAAAAGAAGCAAGTACAGAGTCTATCATAAAGAATCAAGACAAAAGCATACAACAACAAGTTCGTCAACCCGAAGGCAGCTGACGGCTAAGAATATGAGACTCTAAACCGGAGAGCCTGTCCATATAGCTCTGCTCGAACTCCGCCTGCAAGCTAGCTCGGACAGAATCCTCGGAACTGCTCAGGACCTCCGCAGCTTCAGTTCGCAGCTTCATCAATCCCTCCTGCGTTGATCCCAGCTTGTCGAGTGTCCATTCACGAGAACGCTCCAATCCAACCAGGTCCTCGGTGATTATAGCAGCAGACTCTTCAGCACGTCCCAAGGCCTCCTTCAGCCTAGCTATCTCTGCACGAGTAGAATCTAGGGAGCTGAGTAACTCGCCTTTGCTGGTGTCCTTCTTCGCCAGGTTGGCCATCAGCTGCGTAACAGATTGTTCACGGGCCCGAAGCTCGCTGCCGATGGAAGATCTTAAGTCACGCCACTGAGTCATTCTATCCTCTATCTGAGAAGACATGAAAGAAGAAGCTCCACCAGCCTTCAAATCTCTCAACTCTCGAACCTCTGACTCCAGAGCAGTAAAATCAGCAGTGAAGGAATCAGCCAACTCTGGGTGTCCTTCTTCCCTCATCATCAGCATGTGGCGAGAAAAGGAACGCCTGAACTGGTCAAAGCAGTATCCTCGGAGAAGGAGTTTCTCAATCATGCCATTATAAAAGGCGATGAAGAAGCTGAGGTCCGCGCGAAAGATCTCCCTATCAGGATCATAGTCGCCCAAAAGGACACGAACACACTCGTGTAAGGATGATCGAGCTCCTGCGAGCAGTAGTGGGGAAAATTAAGAGATTATCAAATATGGCAAGGAAACCCGAAGGGAAATTCGAAGTATACCTGTACTGGCGGAAGTACCCTCGGGTGGAGGCACGGTAGACTCTGAGATAACAAGAGGATTAGCCATGAAGGGTGTATCGACCCCTGCAGGCGAATCAGTCATATCTCTCGGCTGTGGCAAGGAGACATGGCTCCCAAGCAAACTATCAGCCCCAGAAACTGCAGCAGCATCAGGCGCAACGCCTGGTCCTATAGTTATATCTCTTCATTAGTCAAAATGGAAATTTAGGCAAATAAAGAGAATAAGGGTGATAAGATCATCGGCATACCCGCAAGTCCACCATCTTCTAGAACACGGGGAGGGTCGGTAGTCAAAGGAGAATCAGTCCTAGTGGCTGATGATGTACCTGTGAGTGTATCGCTCGTAAAGGGTGGTCCCGCAGTTCCTTTGGCGGCCTGTTCATCCAGCATATCGACTAGCAGCCCAGCGTCAGGACCGCAGAAACTCGGCGCAGAGGCATTCCCCTGGTCTTCAAAACCTACATCATGAAAGCATTCACCCTCAGTCGAGTTCTCTTTCCCCATGATCAAAAGAGATATTATCAAATGCAGGTATACCTGAGTAAGAAGCGGTGGGCTCGACACTATACTCTGGCCCAAGATCAATGTTCAAATCGATGCCCAGAGAACCGTCATGAAGGGCGTCACACATCTGCTGCACGAAGCAATCCATGTTTTCTGGACTAGGGGATACAGGAGGCAATGGGAGTTCACCCTCTTCAAGGAACTCTGGAACATAAGGCATGGTTACGAATTCCAGAAGGAAGATCATGCTAAAACAACAAAAATGACGGAGGGTTACCTTCCTCCCTGTCGGCAAAGCCTCCGGAATCTACTCCATGAGAGCGTTGATCAACAGGAGGTCTATAGGCAATCTTCTTCCTTTTCAAAGGACCACCCCTCTTAGAACCGACGGGACGATTGTGCGAAGTTTGTCCACCAAACTTGGATTTCGCACGACGTGAAGCGAGAGGTTCATGGTCATCGGCCGATCCACCTGAAACAACAAGGATTATTTCATGTACCAAAGTTGAGGAGAAGGGAATCAAGAAGCATGACAAACCTGCATCAAGTTCTACTTGGTCGGTGTCTATGCCCATTTCCTCCTCACAAGCTTCATCGCCATCCGCAGGAAGGTGCTCTCCATCAACTCTGCTTGAAGGAGGAGATTGAGCAGGCCTCTTCCCCTGCTTCCGAGCAGCCGTCATAGCAGCCTGAACCAAGTGCTCAGACTCCAACTCCGAAAGGCTCTTCACACCTATGGATTCATAGGCAGAAAGGAACCACTTGCAGCTAAGGAAGGTGATCATCGGTTTGCGCTTATACGAAGGAAGAGCAAACCGAGCCCCGGTGCAACCAACCATGGTCCATAACCACGCTCGTATACCATCGACAAGCCCTCCCTTAACCTGTAAACCACGGCTCGGGTTCCCAACATATAGTTGGTCGTAGCCGAACTGACGTGCGAAACGGCAAGGAAGGTAAGGCTCGATATGGCAACGGTTCTTCACCCGAAGAACAAGATACCCGATGCGGATGTTTACTAGCCATCGGAAGCAACTGACGTCGAGAGCAGTCCGGTTAGTTTGGGGTTTCTCCATATCAGTCAACTCCTCGCCATAACGTCCAGAAAAGTGAGGAAAGCACTTGAAGAGCTCCCAGTTCTGACGAACTTGAAGTTCTTGTTGTACATCTTCAAATTTCTTCCCAAGCCACCTACTCCTCTCCAACAGTTGTAGGAAAGGAACAGGGGTGTCAACGATGCGGGGAGCTGACATCAAGTCAGGCCGGTGTAGAACGAACCACGCCATCAAATAAGCATAAGGCAGCTCAACCTTCGGGCAGGTAAGCTCGGTCGAGGGCTTAGAACCCACGTGGGTAAGAACACGAACTACGCCCCGGAGCCCGCAATGAATGCTGGCCACCATTGCTGGAAGCAGGGACAGCTCCCGCCCATAGGCTAACTGGACTGCCGGGAAGAGCACCTCGACTGGTAAGTCATCCGAAGACTGGTATGGAACAACGCACTTCTTCAACCAGAGTGCGAGGTAGCCGGCCAACAGAGACCGAGGCTCTATAGACTTCTACGCACGACGGAGGAAAGAACGGAACGTGGTCCCGGCGGGAAAAGCTCCCTCGGCGCTGGCAATAGTATAAGAATGAGTTTCATTCTTCTCCATCAGCTCGTTAATAGCGGTGAAGTCCAAGACATCCAACTCACGGATAGGTCCAACGAAATCACCCTCCAGGTTTTGAAACAAATAAACGGCGAACTGCTTCAAGCTGATTTTCTTCTTCGTCTTAGCTGGAGCAGAAGTTTGGAGCAGTGAGGTATGGTAGTGACATGTGAGATCCCAAAGGGTGTCATACATATCAGGATTATCTTTCTTTAGCAAATCCAACTGCTGGTTGGAAGGAAAATACTCCTGATACGGGCAATCCCCCATCGGAAGGCCCGAAACCTGGTGCATCTCATGAAGAGCCAGCCCTAGTTCCCCGCCGCTTGTGAGGAAAGTGTTGCTATCAGGCATGTATGTCTCTAACAGTGCCAAAAAGTGGCGGCAACTGACTGGGATCCCGTACATGGTAGCTCGTATGGGCGCATATAACCCACTATCCTTCAGATCCCTCTCCCACCTTCCCAGAACATAGCCGGTCATGCGGGTCCACCACCCCTTGCCCGGCGAAGAAGCCCAACCGTAGCATCGGTAATCCAATGGAGGTAACTATTTTCCAAGCTGAGCTAGACGATTCTTCACGGTAAGAGCGGCCGCCGACACCTCGCCTGGAGGTGCGGTGTCGAGACCCATGATCCCGGGGCGAAGACCGCAAATGGATTGATACCCTAGAGAACCGGGACTCTTATGATGAGAAATGTATCCGCACTGAATGTGAACAGCAGCATTGGTAAGAGACCAGGACATCTGTCGCCCCACAGCCTGTCTCTCCAAGTGAGTAAAAGAACACTGGCGAGGAATGGAGGGAATATATAAAAGAGCTCCCTCGTCAAGGGTTAGCCAATGTTCCTCAACAAGAGTCAGCACGGCAGGATCCTCGGTGTGATCCCCGAATAGGAAATCTGGCTTCTTTAAAGCCTCAGTAGAAGTAGCATCTGCGGTAAGGGGAGCATCGGTGATAAGTTGGCGTAAACAGTGACGCCCTCCCTCCTTTATCAGACGACAGAATTCGTCTGAACGATCACGGTCAAACTGCAGAAGTGGATCGATGATCTGCCTAGCGGAAGCTGAAGAGAACACTTCCTTGCTGCAACCGGTAGGGGCATGGTGAGGGAGGCTACCCCCGGGAAAATCGACTGCAACAAAGCATGAAGATGAGGTCAGAAAATTCATGTCATAAAGGCAAGATAAGATTACTTGCAGGATAACCGGAGCGACGATTTCGAGTGTCCTACACCAAGAGGACGGTACGTATTATCACGTAGATACTGTGATAATGCATACCGACCTGTAAGGTGTAAGACGACACGAGATCGCCCCGATATATCCGAAGACTTGAATTGGCTAAAGCAAAACAAGTCTGAAACCTTAACCCCCGCGGGAGGGGTATCGGTTCTTCCTTCATGACCCGCGAGAGGTCAATCCGGGATACAGAAAGTCAAAAATCCTCACCCCCATAAAAAGAAGCCGCTGAAGAAGATACAGCGGGAGCCTCCTCCTCGCTGTGCTGCGAGTGGGAGCGACTCCTGGAAAGCTGACCACGACGAGAAGACATCATAAATCTGCAGTGAAGAGCAGTACATCAGGTACAATATATAATACACGAAATATCGAAAAAGGGGAAATTAAGCACTTGGACTTGAAATCCTATAAACAAATAGGATTTTGCAGTTAAAGTCTAATTAAACCTACGAATTTCGTGCATGCAAAACGATAATCGCAGTTTCGCGATAAATTTTGGTGAAATACCCAAAATACCCCCCGTGCTCAAGGCCAAATTCAGGCCAAGGACACGTATGGCTCGGGTCATGGTCATTATACTTGATCATCTAACACCCCGGTACCCTATAATTCTGATCAAATTTTGCAGATAAGTCCTTTTGTAGAATTTGGTCAATTTTACATAAAAGCCCCTCCTCGAACTTTTGGTTTTGCATCCACGTGCCTTTACCAAAAATTCGATCAAGAGTTCGGGGTCAACACTCTCTGAATTTCAGCCCCAAATTCGTGGTCATTTTGCAAATTAGACCCCAGAAAATTATATGGGCTGTTTTGCAAATAAACCCCTCCAAACAATTCCTTTAATCCTCTTGCACAAAGCACCCCCTCTCTTGAGGAAACAAACACGAACCCTAATCCCGAATTTCAATTCATGTTTGCACAAAAACCCCCACAAAATTTCAGCCACATTTTGCAAACAAGTCCCTCAAATTTCGGCCATCACCTATTTTGCACAAAAAACCCCCAAAGTTTCGGTTCTTTGCAATAAACCCCCCAAGAGTATATTACATACATAATCCCTAGCCTATTTGCAAGCATAAAAATGTAAATTTTACAAAGGAATAGGAGGATGGAGGAGGAGATCTTACCCAAATCAAATAAGTTTCCCTTTGAGCTTGGAAATGGAGGCCGAGACCTTCGTTTGGAAAAGGAGAAAAATCCGGCGAATGGGTACCCACCAAAACCCGAGCTTTCTCGTGATTAGATGTGTTCTTCAAAGCTTTAATGGAGAAGTTTGAGGAGGAAGAAGAAGACCGAATGAAGAAGGGGGGGACTCGGTTTTGAGGGAGAAATCCTCTCTTGAAATTCAAATTAAAGGAGGAGAGGGGGGGGGG
>BQKN01067270.1:11649-57192 GCA_022839385.1 Asparagus kiusianus
CAACAAAAGTCAACACGCGACGACGAAAGTCAACGCGTGACGACGAAGCTCAACCCAAGCGGTTTCAAAACCCTAAGGTGGACGCCGGTCAACGCGTAACCCTAGGTCAACGCCGGATAGCGCGTTGCGACAAAAATTCCCAGTAAGTGTTATAGAGGTTGGGAGCAGTATTTTTCAGGTTCTCCAGCTCCCTACTTCCGGGAACAAACTCCTCATACGACAATTCTCCGAAAGACAAGCCGGAAATCTCAAACATCTCGTGGAGAGCAAAGCCTAATTCACCAACTGGGGTGAAAAAGGTGCTGGTGTGAGGATTGTAGAATTCTAACATAGCGAAGAGGCCGCTATAATTTGGAGAAATCCCATATCGAGTGGCCGTTATTGGAACCCGCAACTCCGAAATTCTTAAAGGTTCTTCTAGCTCCTCCAGGACAAAATTTATCATCCGGGCCCACCAGTCTGATTCACTGGAATGAACCCATGTAGGAGCCCTGAAATCTTGAGCAGGGAACTCTCCCTTGACCGAGCTAAATTTCCTAATGAAAACCTCCGCCAACTTAGCAGGCTCTCCAACGGGATGTTCTTTTTTGAATAAGCCTGGCTTTAAAGCCATAAAGTTGTTAAAACCAGCAGGATAAGTGCCCCGATGAGTGATGTGCCCAGTAGCAACACCTCCTTGGTCTTGAACAAGCTCCCAATTCATCGACCGTGGGATAGATGCACACTGATAGTAGGAGATCGACCACATCCGCTCTAAATTGGGAAGAAAAAGACGACGGTTGTTGACAACCCTCAGCCATTTGTAATTCCCCTCGGACATCCACTTGGGATCCATTTTGATAGAATCCCCAAAAAGGAAAGGTGGCTTCTTTAAGATCTCGTGCTCTACGGTTTCAAATCTAGCATCCGTAACCAAAGATCTGAGAGTCTCAGGGAAAGCTTGAGTAATGAGTTTCGCCCACTCCTTGTTCGTGTCGTCAAAAACCGGATACTCAAAATGAAAACTAAAGGTCGTATTTTTCTCTGCACCTCCCGCGTGACCAAAATAGTGTTTGAAAGAAAGAGGCTCATTGGAGTAGCACACTGCAAATAGGAAAAATCAGTCAATTAGGTGAAGAAGTCTAACACAAGAATGCGGAGTCCAGACCCTCAAATGCAGGGTCTCCACCCGCATCCAAATTCTTTTAGAATGCGGAGTCAAGACCTGCGTCCAGACCCTCAAACGCAGGGTCTCAACCCGCATTCAAATTCTTTTTGAATGCAAAGTCAAGACCTGCGTCCAGATCCTCAAACGCAGGGTCTCAACCCACATCCAAGTTTTTTTTAAACGCAGGGTCTGAACCTGTGTTGAAATTTTGTGAACGATGGAGTTAACCATGCGTTTACTTAAATGGGATAAACACGGAGGATCATCCCTCGAGTTTAATGGTGGGATACAGATCGCCGATCAAGGGTCGAGGATGAGAAATCTGTCAAAATCACTTATGCTGGCTCAACCTTATCGTTATTCGAAGAAATCGGAGACTGTGGTGCAGCAGTTCGAACATCCCCGGAAGTTTTAGCCGGAAGGGAACCCTGAGCCGGAGCGATCTTCGGTTTAGAAGTGGTTTTCTTCCTGGGGGCCATTCTAATCGTGGCAAGGGAGATGAAGACAGGCGGATGAGGTATTTGAGAACGAATCCCTTTTCTCTTGAAGAGCCGGAGAAGATGAACAGGAGCCTTGTTCGGAGGTCACCAGAGAGTGAGAAAGGGGAAAAGTCGAATGACCTTCTGATTTGACCGCAGTGGTCTATTATACACAGCTGTAACTGTCAAATCAGTGCGGGATTCTAGGTAAAATCCCACCCGAAGCGGGATTTTAGCATTTTTAAAATAAGGGGTTACAACTTCCGAACGCACCCCATACATTCAGACGTTTAGACACACGATTTAAGCATGCGTCCTGGCGATCATCTTCAACCTGGCATACAAATAATCTCCTCAGGACTTCTCGAAGGCTGTCCTCCTGACTAAGCTGGGGATGAAATTCTTCTCACACAGGCTTGTGATTCTCTCTGTTTATGACAATAAATTTGTCTTAAGACGGGAAGTGCCCAATATCTCTGGAGATGATGAATTTGGACAAACAAACTCCAAGTCATCGCTGGCGAACTAGACAAGAATGATGATGCTCCACCCAATCTAAAGTGAGGTGCATTCAATCAACAAGATTCTGGGGTCCAAAGTGTTTCAAAAATTCGTCCTAGTCAACCGTGAACTTTTGAAAACTTTGGAGGGGGTTCTGTAGGCTATCTAAAATTTTACAACAAAGATAGCTGGCTCTCTATCGAACACTGATGTTGGAAGTTATGATCTGACGACGCCCTACAAATCACAACACCAATGTGAGCGTAAACACAGCTGCATCCGCTGCTAACAAGTTTCATATGTGAGATGATTGATCTTGATGGCTGCGATAACAACATGGCTGATACTACATTAGCAACTATTAGAGATGCTGATGAGCAGTGTAATGATTTTAGGAAAGCGGTGATAGAGCGTTATTGGGATGCCTCAATCATCACAAATGGTCTGAATAGGACTTTCTCGACTGGTCATTGGTGCCATCCATATATAAAAAAACAGAGAAGACATCCGCAGCTCTTCAACGCTGCTCAACGCAGCTCTTCAACTGCTGCTCAACGTAGTCTCATCGCTACTCAACGCAGCTATTCAACTGCTGCTCAACGCAGTCTCATCGCTGCTCAACGCAGCTGCTCAATGCTGCTCAACGCTGCTCAACGCAGCTCTTCAACTGCTGCTCAACGCAGTCTCATCGCTGCTCAACGCAGCTGCTCATCGCTGCTCAACGCAGCTGTTCAACTGCTGCTCAACGCAGCTCTTCAATAGCTGTTCTACTGCTGCTCAACGCAGTCTCATTGCTGCTCAACGCAGCTACTCATCGCTGCTCAACGCAGCTGTTCAACTGTTGCTCAACGCAGCTGCTCAACGCAGCTGTTCAATTACTCCTCAACCGGTGTCCAACGCAGCTCTTCCCAATCACCCCAGAACGCAAGGCAAGGTTCTGACTCATTCAAACGTGATCCATGCAGTTTCAAAAACCGCTATTCACCCATGATCTGAGGAAGTGGTTTGAGTGGGTTGTTACACCCGATTAATGGGGCAACTAAACCCCCATTTAAGCGCGGATTATGGGGGCAGTTACACCCCTAATCCTCCTATAAATAGCAACAAACTCAACAGAGTTCGGCGGGATCAGATCGGATCTTGGAGAGGGAGAGATTAGAGGATATCAAATCTAAGAGAGATAGAGAGTTGAAGAAAAGACTCTTTATACAGTCTGGGGAATCATCATCATCAATATTTGGCTTATTAACCGAATTATTTTTGGTTCAAATAACTCTTTTCTTTTAGAGTTTGTCACTCACTCTGAGCTACAAAACTCGTCAAGAGTTATCAACCAGACCAGTCCATCATTCTAGCAAGTTGAGACATTCAGATCATTAACGAGAAGTAAACTCGACGCGAGCACTCGAGGGAAGCATCTCATCACCACCATGAAAGACCCAATTTTAAACAAAGGAGAGAATCAAATTCATTCTCTTCTCTTTTGTATTCAGGAATTCAAATTGTAATTGAGAGTTGAGAGAGTTGTAAACATTCTTTTTCTAAGCAGTTAGAGAGAATAAATCAAATATAATTCTTTTATTATTTTCTTGTTACAAAAATTTCCAACAAACAAAAGATGGTGACTCCGTTGGGGACTAGCTTCACTGATGAAGAAGTGGTGGTGCAATCTGATGCCCACCTCGCTGGAACGACCATTGAAACTCTCGTTGTAGAGTTCGATCAAGCCAAGTACGAAGAAGCTCTTTCATCTGGATCGCTTAGCCCCAAGGCCAGGCACAACATCCAAAAAGACTCCAAAAAGATCCAACCTCTTGTTGAGAAGCCGAAGAAAGTCCTCTCCTTTGGCCAAAGTCTCAAACTCGCTCTGCAGGCTGAGGGTCCTACACCAGTATCAACACGACATGTGGTAGGTGATAAAAGGCCTATGGCGGAGGAAAATTCCCCCAATGTCGATGACGTTGCAGGATATGATACCCCTGGTCGAATATTCACCAACCATCTAAAGGCGCCACGGGAAAGAACGGTGTGATGGTCCACCGTCGATACGTCACTAAGAGACTCGCCATATCCTCCTCCACTGAAGTAGGGAAAGAAACGACAAAAGTTATAATAGCCGAAGTGGGAGAGCGTCTTCCGTGCATCGGGGATGTCCTTACACTTCCAAGAGCATCTCTCCAGGCGCTGGACGAACAGAACGAACCTGTCTCCTTGAAGAGTCGCTGGGGCGCTCATCAAGCACTCGCAGTGGTAGACAAACTACGCCATCAAGTATACGGCAGCCCTAC
The DNA here is from genome assembly GCA_022839385.1 of Asparagus kiusianus. Classification (NCBI taxonomy): domain Eukaryota; kingdom Viridiplantae; phylum Streptophyta; class Magnoliopsida; order Asparagales; family Asparagaceae; genus Asparagus; species Asparagus kiusianus. The sequence goes on from BQKN01067270.1 coordinate 16,065, forward strand.
TCTAGGGTTAGGAGTCCTGATGATTTCCCCCTCCCCTTCGTCGACAATCGACACATAGCAAAATTGGGCCGTCAATGTGCGGAGTCCCCGATGGATACAGGTCACCATCGCCGACACTAACGCGTAAGACTTTTCGTGGGCTAAGCGAACTGCGGGATACATGACTTCCACCGGAATCGCTTCGAAGGAATGAGTGGGGACCACGCACCTCTTCAGCCACAACATGAGGTACCCCGCGAACAAGGCCTTTCCAGATATAGGGGACTTGGCCTGGTGGTGGAACGAATGGAAAATCATTCCGAATTTGAATCCTCCCTCGTCATGCTCGAGAGTCATGGTGGCTCCCCCTTCAGCCGTCCTCTTTTCCACTTCGGCGTGGTCACACTCGCCCAGCGGTAGAGTAGGCCTTCCCTTGATGTCATTCTCCGGGAACAAGTAGTCGGCCCAATTCTTATGGCTGATCCCTGGGGCCCTCTTCTTCTTGCCTTTATGGTCTACTGCCCCTAGAGTATTGAGACATATCTGGTAATAACAGAGCAACTCCCATATGGTCTCAACCACCAGGGGGATCGGGTCGACGGTTGGTCAATCTCATCTTGACCTGGGACGTACTCCTCATAAGAAGCCTCCCAAGGGCAACCCTGAAACGTCATACATCTCGTGGAGGGTTATGCCGAGTTCTCCATTAGGGGTAAAGAACGTGCCTCTATCCGCACAATACAGTTCCAAGATGCTATGGAACTAGGGAACATTGATTTTCAGACCGTGTTGAGTGGCCCGAATGGCTACGTAAAGCTCCAAATCCATAAGATCAGAATTCTCGGCCAAAACGTAGTCAGCAATCTTGGACCACCAAGTACTGCTACCCGAAGCAGAGTAGCTCCACCTTGGGGCTATGAAGTCCTTTGGAGGAAATCTCCCACCAGCTTGAAAGAAGCGATGACGGAAGGTCTCCGCGACCGTAGTCGTTTCCCCTGTAGGCAGTTCATTGAATGGCAGGCCAGGACGAAGAGTGGTCACATGTTTGCAGGAGTTGTCTACCCCGTACCCAGCCATAGAGCCTGTGAAGACACCGCAAGTCACCCCGTCTTGGGTCGAGGTCAAATCCTAATTCATCACCCTTGGGACTGCCAGGGACCACAACTTAACAATTGAGAACCCCCTCGGCATGCTGGGAAGGTAGTAATAGACCCCGTCAACCACGCGGAGCCACCAACTCTCCCTGAGCAATAAGACTGAAGGATCAGTCGTGGCGTCACCAAACAAAAAACTGAGGTTTTTTGAGCTCTATCCTGGCCTCGTCTATCAGCACCGCGTTAGTGGTCAGCTCACGCAATGTCAAATGGTGTCCGTCGGTGACTCTCTTGATCAGTCCATCCGGCTTGTCGGCAGTAAACGTGGGCACCGGATCCAAGAGAGGGAATCGGGAAGGCACCGTATAGCCTGTACCTCCGACGAGACCGATAGCTACGCCCTTCGGAAGGGCTTCGTTAGAAAAGGTCGCTGCATGGTAGAACCAAAGAATTAGAACGAAATCCACCCTAGCAGGAGGGAAAATCCACCTATTAAGCCAAAACAGGCAAAGTCGCCAGACAAATGTAAATCCGACTGTCAAAAAGGCAAAGTCCGCTTAACAAAGACGAGATCTGTCTGTATAGGCTGAACTTGTCTTTATCAGGCAAAAGTCGAACTCGCCTGTCAAGACGAGTTCGCCCTTGCCCTATAAAGGCCAATTTCGCCTATAAAGGCAGAAATCATCCTCTGCAAGTGAATGTAAAATCCGCCTGAAGAAGGCCGATTTTATCCCAAATCAGGAAAACTACCAAAAAGTGGAAGAATCCACTAGGGAAGATGAGCGATACTCATCCTCCCGACCCGACGTCGGCAATCAACGCAAGGTCATCAGACAAATCTTTCGACTTAGCCAAATGCGTCTCAGGCACGCTGGCGATCGTACCGGCGGCGAGGTGATCAGAATAGCATCCAGGACCTCCTCCCTTTGCAACGCATTTCTTAGATTTTGGTGCCATGTCTAAGGGTCAGGGACGAAGCGGGAATTCTTTCTCTTTAGAAAACTTTCACGAAACAAAATTCTTGAGCACAGTAGCTCTCAAAAGGAGGAGAACAAATCCTATTTAAAGGCGGAGATGCTTACGTGGCCACGATCACCCTCAAGAGGCGAAACACTGGCGTCTAAGAGACGTGGCCACAATCGAAATTGACGGCCCAGATTACTCTCCGTGGTTCGTTCTCTTTTTGCGGTTACGAAGGAACCGTCGAAACAGGAAATAGGCTGGTCAAAACCCAGAACCCGAACCGAATCTGACGGCTGAATTTGAAAACCACGGCCACGATTCGTCATTGAACGAGGTGCACGGAGCTGACGTCATACTGTCAAAATCGCAGTTGATGCGACCTGACAAGCTCACGCCGCCTTAACTGGAAAGCACGAAGCTTCATCGGCGAACACGTGGTTCACCTCCTGCCAAATCAAATTTCGCCCGAAGGAAGGGTTTCACCTGCTGAAATCTGGCTCAACCCCCCAAATTCAAATTCCGCATGTGAAAACAAATTTCGCCTGAACAATCCGACTCATTCGGAGTTTTGAACCACCAATGGAATAGCATCACTCAAACCCACGCCTCAAACGGCTGAGGGTTAGAGCAGATATCTTAGCAGTAAGCCTAAGAAAAACTACTCGATAACTCATCATACTGAGGGGAATAGTATAGCTAGCCTGATTCAAACGGTAATCGGTAAAGGCAAATCAAACCCGTTGATAGCTGAGGGTTTGCTAAAAATCCTAAAAGGAACCAAATACACTTGCTTCGCTAGGAACTTCCTTATTCAAAGTATTCCAGACCACACGCGAGCCAGTTTAGGTCTGAAAACTTTGAAGGGGGCCTTGTAGATGGTAAAAATTACCTCCGCAAACTTATATATGAATTCGCCCGCGAGTCAGAATCGCCCACTCAAATTAAGGGCGGGGCTCACCCATGTATTGGACTCACTAGAGCAAACCCAAATCGCACGAGCCCTAAATTCGTCCACGGTTGTTCATCCAGATTCGCCAGCATGATCGACTCGCCCGCACGAGTCAAGATCATCCGAATTCGCCTGCTCACTCGACTCGCCCGCACGAGTCGAGAGCCGAATTCATACCCGACAGCCGCTACGCCGCATACAAGGAGGGGCCATCCCACTCCTCACGACGTGAAGGGATGGGGAACAGTACTCCAAGCCCATCAAGTAGCCGCAACCAGTCAAATCCATGCAGTCAAGAGTTGAATCCGCCTGTAAACGGCAAGTTAACTGGACTTAAATTGAGTACTCAACAGTTGTTACGCTGCGTACAGGGATGGGCCTTCCCACTTCCCGTACGATGTGAAGGGATGGAGAACATTACTCCAAACCCATCAAGTAGCCGCTCACAGTACGAGTGACCGGTCACTCGCCAGGTCTGCCTATAGGAAGCTCGCCTCGCCTGCACTAGTCAAGAGCTGAATCCGCCTGCAAATAGCAAGTTGGCTAAACCCACTCGAGTACTAGGCAGCCGTAACCCCACTCCTCACGACGTGAAGAGAAGGAGTACAATACTCCGAACCCATCAAGCTGCCGCTCATGGTACAAACCCAAGGCATGATATCTCCCAACAATACATGGTCATATCCCATGATTCAAGGAGCGGCCATGCTATCTCTCCTCTATTTAAGCGTCCAGGACCTCCTCCCTTTGTAACGCAATTCTTAGATTTCGGCGCCATGTCTATGGGTCGGGGACGAAGCGGGAATTCTTTCTCTTTAGAAAACTTTCACGAAACGAAATTCTTGAGCACAGTAGCTCTCAAAAGGAGGAGAACAAAGCCTAGGAGATGCTTACGTGGCCACGAACGCCCTCAAGAGGCGAAACACTGGCGGATAAGAGACGTGGCCATGATCGAAATCAACGGCCCAGATTACTCTCCATGGTTCGTTCTCTTTTTGCGGTTACGAAGGAACCGTCAAAATAGGAAACAGGCTTGTCAAAACCTAGAACCCGAACCGAATCTGATGGCTGAATTCGAAAACCATGGCCACGATTCGTCATCGAGCGAGGTGCACGGAGCTGACGTCATACTGTCAAAATCGCAGTTGATGCGACCTGACAAGCCCATGCCACCTTAACTAGAAAGCACTAAGCTTCATCGGCGAACACGTGGTTCACCTCCTGCCAAATCAAATTCTGCCTGAAGGAAGGGTTTCGCCGGCGAAAATCTGGCTCAACCCCCCAAATTCAAATTCCGCATGTGAAAGCGAATTTCGCCTGAACAATCCGACTCGTCCGGAGTTTTGAACCACCGAAGGAATGGCATCACTCAAACCCACGCCTCAAACGGCTGAGGGTTAGAGCAGAAATCTTAGCAGTAAGCCTAAGAGAAACTACTCGACAACTCATCATACTGAGGAGAATAATATGGCTAGCCCGATTCACAGGGTAATCGGTAAAAACCCGTTGATAGCTGAGGGTTTGCTTAAAATCCTAAAAGGAACCAAATACACTTGCTTTGCTAGGAACTTCCTTATTCAAAGTATTCCAGACCACACTCGAGCCGGTTTAGGTCTAAAAACTTTGAAGGGAGTCTTGTAGACGGTAAAAATTACCTCCGCAAACTTATATATGAATTCGCCCGCGAGTCAGAATCACCCACTCAAATTAAGGGCGGGGCTCGCCCATGTATTGGACTCACTAGCACAAACCCAAATCGCACGAGCCCCAAATTCGTTCGCGGTTGTTCATCCAGATTCGCCAGCATAATCGACTCGCCCGCACGAGTCAAGATCATCCGAATTCGCCTGCTCACTCAACTCGCCCGCACGAGTCGAGTGTCGAATTCGTACCCGACAGCCGTTACGCCACGTACAAGGAGGGGCCATCCCACTCCTCACGATGTGAAGGGATGGGGAACAGTACTCCAAGCCCATTAAGTAGCCGCAACCAGTCAAATCCATGTAGTCGTCAAACTCGCCTGCACGCTCAAGGTTGAAGTTCGCCTCGCCTGCATGAGTCAAGAGTTGAATCCGCCTGTAAACGGCAAGCTGACTGGACTTAAATTGAGTACTCGATAGCCACTACGCTGCGTACAGGGATGGGCCTTCCCACTTCCCGTACGATGTGAAGGGATGGAGAACAATACTCCAAACCCATCAAGTAGCCGCTCACAGTACGAGTGACCGGTCACTCGCCAGATCTGCCTGTAGGAAGCTCGCCTCGCCTGCACTAGTCAAGAGCTAAATCCGCCTGCAAACGGCTAGTTGGCTAAACCCACTTGAGTACTGGGCAGCCGCAACCCCACTCCTCATGACGTGAAGGGAAGGAGTACAGTACTCCGAACCCATCAAGCTGCCGCTCATGGTACAAACCCAAGGCATGATATCTCCCAACAGTACATGGTCATATCTCATGATTCAAGGAGCGGCCATGCCATCTCTCCTTTATTTAAGCGTCCAGGACCTCCTCCCTTTGCAACGCATTTCTTAGATTTTGACGCCATGTCTAAGGGTCGAGGACAAAGCGAGAATTCTTTCTCTTTAGGAAACTTTCACGAAACGAAATTCTTGAGCACAGTAGCTCTCAAAAAGGAGGAGAACAAAGCCTATTTAAAGGCGGAGATGCTTACGTGGCCACGATCGCCCTCAAGAGGCGAAACACTGGCGGCTAAGAGACATAGCCACGATCGAAATCGACGGTCCGGATTACTCTCTGTGGTTCATTCTCTTTTTGCGATTACGAAGGAACCGTCGAAACAGGAAACGGGTTGGTCAAAACCCAGAACCCGAACCAAATCTGATGGCTGAATACGAAAACCACGGCCATGATTTGTCATCGAGCGAGGTGCACGGAGCTGACGTCATACTGTCAAAATCGTAGTTGAGGCGACATGACAAGCCCACGCCACCTTAACTGGAAAGCACGAAGCTTCATCTGCGAACACGTGGTTCACCTCCTGCCAAATCAAATTCCGCCTGAAGGAAGGGTTTCGCCTACGAAAATCTGGCTCAACCCCCCAAATTCAAATTCCGCATGTGAAAAGGATTTCGCCTGAACAATCCGACTCGTCCAGAGTTTTAAACCACCAATGGAATGGCATCACTCAAACCCACACCTCAAACAGCTGAGAGTTAGAGCAGAAATCTTAGCAGTAAGCCTAAGAAAAACTACTCGATAACTCATCATACTGAGGGGAATAGTATGGCTAGCCTGATTCAAACGGTAATCGGTAAAGGCAAATCAAACCCGTTGATAGCTGAGGGTTTGCTAAAAATCCTAAAAGGAACCAAATACACTTGCTTCGCTAGGAACTTCCTTATTCAAAGTATTCCAGACCACACGCGAGCTGATTTAGGTCTGAAAACTTTGAAGGGGGCCTTGTAGATGATAAAAATTACCTCCGCAAACTTATATATGAATTCGCCCGTGAGTCAGAATCGCCCACTCAAATTAAGGGCGGGGCTCACCCATGTATTGGACTCACTAGAGAAAACCCAAATCGCATGAGCCCCAAATTCGTCCGCGGTTGTTCATCCAGATTCGCCAGCATGATTGACTCGCCCACACGAGTCAAGATCATCCGAATTCGCCTGCTCACTCGACTCGCCCGCACGAGTCGAGAGCCGAATTCATACGCGACAGTCGCTACGCCGCATACAAGGAGGGGCCATCCCACTCCTCACGACGTGAAGGGATGGGGAACAGTACTCCAAGCCCATCAAGTAGCCGCAACCAGTCAAATCCATGCAGTCGTCAAACCCGCCTGCACGCTCAAGGTTGAAGCTCGCCTCGCCTGCATGAGTCAAGAGTTGAATCCGCCTGTAAACGGCAAGTTAGCTGGACTTAAATTGAGTACTCGACAGCCGTTATGCTGCGTACAGGGATGGGCCTTCCCACTTCCCGTACGATGTGAAGGGATGGAGAACAGTACTCCAAACCCATCAAGTAGCCGCTCACAGTACGAGTGACCGGTCACTCGCCAGATCTGCCTATAGGAAGCTCGCCTCGCCTGCACTAGTCAAGAGCTGAATCCGTCTACAAACAGCAAGTTGGCTAAACCCACAAAATTTCTAAGGACACTAAAGCTCCAGTTGTGGCCGACTCATCAAAGGGTTGTCTCCCCTGGGGGTTGCACTGTTCATACAGTCTCCTCTCTGAAGGAGAAGGCTTAGCTTCAGCACAATTCCAAAAAAGTTGATCCTCCAACCAACGTGAGCTTCGCGTTCGTGAGCCTAAACACGACCCTGAGCTTCGTGTTTCTACTTTAGAATGCAAGCCTCATGTTTATGAGCCCAAACATGAGCTTCGCGAGAACCAGACTTAACGTGGCCCTCAATAGCGCGTTTTACAGCCAAAACGTGGACCTCAAGCCTTTGTTGAACGCGAACTTCAACTTCACGTTTCCCAATCAAAACACGACCCTCGCGTCGACAATGAAGGACGCTGTTCGCGGGAAAAACTGATGCTTTCTTCATTGACGATTCCATTGCACTCTTAAAGAACAACTTTTTGCGTTACAAAAAGATCCAGTCTTTTTATAAGATCCGGTTACAATGAAAATCAAACAAAATAAAGAAAATTACAACTTTCCTTTTATGCCGAACAAATCGCGAGCTCCTGTTATCCGGTCACTCGCTTTGTGGGATGTTTGCCTGCGCCGGGGTTATTTGCCGTGGACCACCGCGTGATCTTGATCCGAACAGATCTACGCAATATTACGGGTATTATTTCACCAAGGAAATAATAGCCGGAGGGATTGTTTCACCAAGGAAACAACCGCTCAAATCTCGGGATCAAAGACCAAGCTTTGATCCGGAGTGTAGCAACGTAGATCTGAGATCTTAATCCTCTCGAACTCCTGCCTTTTGTGATGCGGGTGCTCGCCAAGAATCAGATCCGAATGTCCAAGTCTTCAAGCCTTCAAAAACTTGAGCACAAGTTCTCAATCCGGCAGAGTTTCGGCTCTCAAAAAGTTCTTCCAAAAGTTCTTCCAAAAGTCCTTCCAAAAGTTCTTCCAAAAGTTCTTCCAAAAGTCTCTGAAATGATGAATCTGAAGGCCTATTTATAGGCACCCAGAACTATGCCCGTGCACAGTTCTGTGCCGAGCCACCCATGGGTGGCTCGGCTTAGGCCGAGCTACCTTGGGGTGGCTCGGTTTCGGCCGAGTCCCCCCGGGTGTTGCCGTGGTGTCCGTCGTTCGGTTGTTTTGTCCGTGATTTGTTTCGTTGCTGATCTGGACTTTGATTCGGTTGTGTGGTCTTGATTTGGCAGTAAATCTGCCTTGGTGTTTGAGTTCGAATCCGTTTTACGGTTTGACGACTCGTTGACTTCCCGAACCGTTGGATTGATTCCGCACGCGAATTCTGTTGCTCGTGTGCAATTTGTTGATCTCGTTGCCTTGTCACTCTATGGTTCGTTGTTTCGTTGAATCACCGTGTCGAGCTGTGCTAAGGGACCTATAGGCAATTTTATACGCCTACAGATACCCCCTCCAAAGTATTTCAGTCTCGTCCTTTTATAAAAGAGTCTGGAATGCTTTGGATATGATTGCCCCTACACTGAGTTGGTGTGACGGGACCTTGGAATGACTTTTTGTTCTGTATTCCTTCAATCCTTTAGACTATCCGGTGCTTTGTCGAACGTCTGTAAGGGTTTCGGTGCTGCATTTATTGTCTGACCGTTGTCGGAATTTTGAACTTGAAATCGATTCCTGATTTTCCAATCTTTAGCTCGTGCTTGTTGGTTCAACATATAACTGACCCTCGATTGTTGGCGTTGAGTCTTTGTTTGCGACGCGTTGTCCGGCGTAATGTTATTGAGTTATCCTTAAGAATATTTTTAGAAAAATATTCTCCAGGAACTTCTCAACACAAATTAGGGAATAGTTTATACTCGTATACCTTATTAGAGTATTTCTCATATCCGAATGAGCCGAACCGGTATGATAATTATCTGAACCGGTCTGATAATGACCCAAAAAAGGCAACAATTTGGCTCAAAAATTCTTCCGCTCCTTCCGAATGCATGGGAGAGACCAAAATAAACAAGGGATTGAACCCCCGGTCAATTTGAAGTCATTTCGACGCTTAATTCAGCTTCAATTTGAATTCTGGTTCAATTCTGGTTCAAACTGGTTCAACCTGGTTCAAACTGGTTCAGGACTGGTTCAGACTGGTTCAAGACTGGTCTGGTCTGGTTCAGTCTGGTTTGGTCTGGTTCAGCCTGGTTCAGCCTCTTTTGAACTGATTTGGACTGGTCTGGTTTGGTTCACCCTGGTCCGGTCTGGTTCAAGGCTGGTTCATTATATAAAAGGGGGTTTTCTTTTTTTCTTTTCCTTTCTTTTCTTTTCTCCCTAGGGTCGGCCGAACCCCCCCTTCTTCTCTTGATTTTTCTTCTCTCGAGCATCTATTCTCTTTCAAACCCTCATAGTTGTCTTAGATCTAGTCTTCCTTTGGATCTTAGACTGAGAAATTTCCCAAAAAACTCCAAACAAAAAATTTCTTTTAGGCCCCTCGAGTGCGTGGTTCAAGTTTCCTTAAAGGTCTCATCTTTATTGGATCTCGAGCTTTTCTTCAGGTAAATCCTCCACCATTTTAGCATATTTTACGCTTGATTCAATTTATGAATTTGTGGGGTCAAATGCGAGGGTTAGGATTAAGATTTGGCGCTTCGAGCTTCTCTTTCAGGGGGGTAGAATTGACAAAAAGGGGAACTTTTTCTGGATCTGATCCCTCAATTTTATTTTGCAGCTCATTATGTCGCGTGCTTCGAGAGGTCGTTCCCCTGCTACGTCGGCTGATGGTGCGCCTCCTTCTTACGCTGGTAAGCTATTTTTGGCATATTTGGGAATTTTACGAATTAGCCTCTTTTTCTTGAAAATTTGCAAATTAGTCCTTTTACCCCACGTTGTTCTCCTTGGTGAGGCAATCGTGAAGAGCCTTGATTCTCCTTGGTGAGGATCGACGCTTTAAAGATATGTTTTGCTTGGTCAAAACCATATCTCAAAATAAAGGGGGCGTTTTGAAGCTACATTGTGCTTTATAAGGCAGGGCAATATGGTCAATATACCCTATCTTGTAATTGCACAATGTTGCCAAATCGTCTCACCCTTTATAAGGCAATGACTCTATCTTACCCATTTGTAAAATGAGTTCAATTTCCTTTTATAATTGAGACTAACATGTATTTAATTGTTTGTTTCCAGTGGGGTATCCTTCTGGATCATTCTCGTCTCATGCAGTGTACGGGCGTCGTGGCGAGTACTATTCGACTTCCGACGACTTTTCCCCTATTCTAGTTACCCCTCAATTCGTTTCGGGCACGTCGACTGAGGTTGCCCAGGTGGTGAAGGAAGGTGGGCACCGAGCTCTTCGACAGTTGATTACCGACGCACCTTTCGTGAAGGACGCCAGTTCTATTCAGCCTCTTCGGAAGAGTGATTTCTTATTTGGCGACTCTGTCGAAGACCCGGATGCCGTGTTTATTGAGGCCGAGCAGTGGTTTCATAAAACTGGCAGTGGCTTCATATATTTACCGAAGATTCCTCGGCATCGTTCATTGATTGAGTTCAGGCATCAGGCTGTAACACGGGAGATGTCGTGGCGCTTGACGGAGGAGCATGAGAGCGTCCACTGCGGCTACATCACTCATCAGGCATTTCCTGGCTCGAGCAGGAGTCATGTCACCAGATTGCGTCCTGGGGTATTGGGGCTGGATGCACCACCACGTAACGAGTTCCTTGCCACCGCTTCTACTTTAAGGAATCGCCTCGCTGCGCTAGGACGGGAGATGCCTGCGACGCGTCACAGGATTTATGGTTGGGTCCATTCTTTGGACAAGTTTTGGTGGACCCGCATGGCGACGTACGTCTTGAGCCGATGGGGCGAGGAGTTGCGCGCTTGTGGTTTATATGCAGCCATTCGTGCCACCATGTATGGCTTACCTGTCAGCGCAAGGCATTTCTGTGCTTTGTTCGAGCTTTATAATCCAGACTCGAACACTTTTCTAACCTGGCAAGGAGAGTTGGGCTTGGCTCTTCACGAGATGCACAGGATCTCTGGCTTGCCCATGGGACAGATGTTATATCAGGAATACTTTCCTTCTAACCATGAATTGAGTCAGCTGAAGGATCGTATGCCCGATCGCTATGAGACTCTATGGGATCTCACTTGTCATTATCATATTGCATTGGCGCAGTCTGAGCCTTTAGCAAAGAGGACCAAGGTGTCCGTGAGTCTGAAGCAGTTTGCCAGCTATTTGTTCAAGAATCTGGAGAGCAATTCTGGCGAGGCTATTTGTGAGTTGTCCCCACTCACTCCCTCAGGGGTGAACAGTCTATTGAAGAAGATTGATGCTCATTCTTATACCACTAGTAGTCCTGAGGGTGGCTTTCCTGCAGGGACCAAGTTCAAATCATTCTTATGGCATGCAACCGCACCAATTCGACCGATGACTCTTCTTGCCGGTTATCTCGCTATTTGGTTGAAGAAGTGCGTGGTTCCATATCAGTCTGGCGACGCCTTGCCCCTGGAAGTGCTCTACCCAGCAGTCCAGCTTGCCTACAAGAAAGAACTTTCACTTCTTCCGGTGATGGTGGCTGACATTCATCGAGGACTTCGACAGCTTTCTGGTGCCTTTACACGGAAGGAAAGTGATTTACCGGGTCAGATTCCCACCATTAAGACGGAGCTCCCGTACACTTATTTGATGGCCTGGTTCGTCCTTCACCGTTCGGATATGATGTCGGTACCGAACGCCACAGACCACTCCGTTCCCCTACTACAGTTGCTTGAGAATGGTAAGTGGGAGGGGCGCGGATTTTCTGACGTCAGACAGCAGCTGCAGGTCCACAAGTGTTGGACATTTTCCACTTGCTTTCCGTAGTTCTCCGGCCGATACGGCGATTGTTTGATAGATGAGGAGAGGCCGAGAGAGTATCGAACTCACTTGGACATCGGCTGCTTTAACTGGCTAGTGAACATTAGGCCAGGTTATCTGACTTTTCGGGTGAGGGATCAGTGTTTCATAGAGCCATATCTACCCTGCCGATTCGCTCGCCAGTTTGGCTATGATCAGCTTTACGTCGGGAATCCCCATCAGCAGCTTCGGGCCCACGGCGGTTTGGTGGATGGTCTCCGTGCATGGTTGTAGACCGTGACTGGCTGTACTGGTGCTAAGTTCAGTCTCCCTAGTGCTGATCGGCAGTTGAACCTCACTTTCTTGAGCTGTAAGTGGTTGTTAGCAGCCAATAAGACTATCCCCGTGAAGCCGATTGCAGAGCTAGAGGCCGAGGAAGCTTCTCAGGTTGATTCCCGTAGGATTTGGGAAAACGCTCGGTCACAGAGGACACGGAACAAGACTCGTCGGATTGATGAAGAGGGAAAGAGGACTTTCCATTCTGCGGACGAGGCTTCAGGTGGAGATCCTGAAGATTACGAGGATTTTTCTGAACGAGGTTAACCATTCATCTTTTTCTTCTGCTTTCCAGAATTATTAAAGCTAACAATGGTTTGATGTTTCAGGGACCATTGGTGACCAGGAAGAAGAGTTCCGTCCTCCTCCCCGAGCGAGACCTTCGATTATTGTCCCTGCTGCTAGGCGGAAGAGATTAGCCCGCAAGCCGCGTGCAGCTTCCCAAGCCTCTGATATGGACTTGGCTGGTGATGATCCTGCTAGTGACGGAGGTAACATCTACCCTGTAAACCATTCTTTCGGTTATTCATAACATTGACTCATGCTTTTCCATCTCTATATAGGAGAACGTGGAGAGAGCAAGATGAGTCCCGATCCCGTTCCTATATCTCCTGGTGAGTCTGACCCCCTGCCCCAGGTAGAAAGGTCTACAGGAGTTGCTGACATTGGGGAGGATGTCAATGTAGGACCTGATTCCGCGGATCCAGGTACATCTACCATCGACAATGCATCTTTTAGATGGTACACAAAGGAATTTGTGCATCCTCTAATCGTCTCTGTACTTCTTGCTCCTTCAGATAACTTGCAGGAGGCGAACGAGGATTCTGGAAATAAAGAGGCTAATGCACCCGTGAAAGGTAACTCATTTCCATTGGTTGTAGTCTCTGCATTCTTCTTTGGTACTTATATTCTTTTGTGTCAGACTTCTCGATTGATGATTTTGACGAGGAAGGCTTGCTTGTGGACACTCCTATGATTCACTTCATGTGTGGCTCTCCTCAGATTGATGACCAGTTGCCTGGAGACATGTTTCCTGAGCCCACATTCCCTGAGAACCTTGAGGGTGGTTCTTTTGAAGGTATATGCCTCCTCCAAGTTAATTATAGGACTAACCAATTCTTGACTAATGTAGCTATAATGTGATGTCTCTGAGAATTCTGTTTTGTGTTTGACAGGAGCTTTTGTAGAGACCGATCATGTTGAACCGACTGCGAGACCAACTACCCCAGTTGATACCTCTGTAGCGGTTACACCCCCAGTATCCCCAGTGCCTCAGGAGGGTATGAATTAAGGAACTGAGAATGTTATTTATTTCCTCCTCAAAACATTTTTTTTTTGACGAATTTCTCCTTCTTTGTGTAGGGTCTACTTCTCGGCTTCATATCCTTGTGAAAGAGTTGCTATCAGACGACGATCCTGAGAAGATCGTTCTCTGCATAGAACTTCGCTCCTTCTTCTCCTTCGTGAATGCTATGATTAGCAAGCTCTTCCACGGTGGACTCTTCCTTCGCCAATTTAAGCCTTACCTTGATTCCAAGGTCAATTTGATAAGGGAAGCAGGATATCCAGATTTGGCACAGGTTATAGTTGATGACCTCGATTGCCTAGATCATGAGCTTCAGATGTTTCATGAGCTCCGAGATGCAGGCGCCTCCTCATTTATTGCTGTCGAGCTGGATACCCGCTTACAGTCATCGCGCGAGATTCAGATTCTTGCCGAGCTCGAGGTTCAGATGCAGCGGGACCGAGTAGATCGAGTTAAGACCAGCCTTGCTACTAGATCATCTTCACTTGCCGAGCTCGATCTTTCTATTACTTCTTGTGAGACCAAGATAGACCGGCTCAGAAGAGAACTTCGCGAGAAGAGGAGACTTTGGGTATTCTTCAGATGACGAAAGCACAAGATCAGCAAACCCACACTGCTTTGTCCGATGAGTTGAGATCCTTAGAGCAGAAGTTGGCCGAGACAGAGGAGATTGCGGCGAGGACTTTAGCCACCACCGAGGAGTCCATCAGAACTGAACTTAGGTAAGCTTATGATGAGAAGCTGTCTAAGATCAGTCAGCAGATTTTTGGTCATAGTTTTGATGTATGATTTTGTTTGTTGAGTACTTTGACCTTTGATTCCTTTAGTGAAACTGATTTTTATTTTTATCTTTATTATGATTCGTCATTCCGTTTGAAATGATTGACCATAATACTCATAGGATTTTTGGCAAACCCTCAGCCATCAACGGATTTGATTAGCCTTTACCGACTACCGTTTGAGTCGGGCTAGCATGCGAATTGTTTAAATTCGTTCGCATGTAACGTTATGCTCAGAGATTAAATTCTCTGAGACTTTGTGCTATGATGTTGAATACATAGACTTCGCCATTGTTACGGGAATAGGCTACCCGGCGACACGTGTTAGGTGTTGGCTTTAGGATTTTTGGCTAACCCCCAGCCTTCAACGGATTTGATTAGCCTTTACCGATTACCGTTTGAGTCGGGCTAGCGTGTGGATTGTCTAAATCCGTTCCGCACGTGACGTTAAGCTAAAAGAGTTAACTCTTTTAGTGCTACGATATTGAATACGTAGACTTCGCCCTTGTTATGGGAATAGGCTACCCAGCAACATGTATTAGACGTTGGCTCATCCCTACTTAGGCTTTGGGATAAAGGTCCCCAGAGTCAGGCTCTGGTGTCTTTTTCTACGGATAAAGACCAAACCGGCGACGCGTGTTAGGCGTCGGCATATCCTTTCTTAGGATTCAGGATAAAATTCCCCATACGTGTAAGGCATGGATTTTGATGTTATTAATAACAACCTGCCACAATGTTGAATATGCGGACGGGTGTTCTTTTTAATGGTTAAGAACTAACCGGTAGCGCGTGTTAAGCGCAGACTTATCCTTACTTAGGTTTCAGGATAAAATACCCCAGAATCGAACTCTGGTGTCTTCTTCTTCGGAGAAAGACTAAACCGACAGCGCGTGTTAGGCGCAGACTTATCCCTGCTTAGGTTTTGGGATAAAATACCTAGGATGAATCCTAAATTGATAAATTTTGGAAAAAGGATCGATGTGGGAAGGAAGAATTTTATATTCTATTCCCCAAACAAGGAAGGAAGAATTTTATATTCTATTCCTTGATTCTGGAAAGGAAGAATTTTATATTCTATTTCCAGTGCAAGAAGGAAACTAGAAGTGGGATTTCCACTCCGAGAATCCGGAAGATCTAGATAAACTTACCTTTTATAGGATTGGTTATCTGATCGAAAGATGAGTTCTTCGTTTATCGAAGTGAAATTTCAACTTCAGTCATGACCATGAGAAGGTTTAACCAAAGAGGAAAGAAAGGGAGTTCTTTCGTTTATCGAAAGGGGACTCCGAACTGAAAGTTGACCTCTTGTTCATGGAAAGAGTCAAGAGGCCCAGAAAAACATTTTTTTGTGGACTCACTGTCAATTGGACTTGATCAGTGAGGGATTTTGGTGGTGAAAATGAATTTAGGTTATCCTCTAGAATATTAAGTGTAATATTCTTCAAGGAACTTCCCGATAAATGAGTTGTCCTGAATGTACTAGGGATAGTACTTTTTCAGGAACTTCCCATTTATTAGTATTAATTGCCTAACACCCTCTAGAGAAATCAAGCGATAAGCGCCATTTGAATAGACTGTGTCTATTACAAACGATCCTTCCCACTTGGGTTCGAATTTACCTTTCTTCTTGGAGTTGAGGATTATTGGTCGGCGAGCAGTGAGGACCAGATCTCCTTCCTTGAAGCTTCTTTGGTGGACTCTTTTGTCAAAAGCCCTAGATATCCTGGCTTGGTAAAACTCGATGTGTTGTTGAGCTTCCAAGCGCCTTTCATCCAACCTCTCGAGTTCTTCGAGACGTTTTTGATGTTGCTCTTCAGTCGTCATCTCCGTTGCGAGAGCGATTCGAAGGGAGGGGATTTGAATCTCCAAAGGCAACACAGCTTCGCATCCGTACACCAACGAATAGGGGGTGGCTCCCGTAGGTGTGCGTATGGTGGTGTGATAAGCCCAGAGCGCTTCGCCGAGTTTATCGTCCCAATCTCGCTTATTGGTTTTCACGAGTTTCGACAGGATCTTGATGATCGTCTTGTTGAAAGCCTCAGCTAATCCATTAACAACGGGATAATAAGCCGTTGACGAAACATCTTGAATCTTGAATTTGTCACAGAACCTGATGAAAGCGTTGCTTATGAATTGCGGACCGTTATCATGAAAGATCCGTCTCGGCACGCCGTGTCGGTATATGACATGATGCTTGATGAAGTTGATGACGTTGTTCGTCTTCACTTCTTTAAGCGGAATTGCTTCAGCCCACTTTGAAAAGTAGTCGGTGATAGCGAGAATAAACCGATCGCCTTTGACTGAAGAGGGAAAGATAGGACCGACAATGTCCATACCCCATGTCTCGAATGGCCAGGATGTGGTCGACGTGTGTAACCGCTCCGGTGGCTGGTGCATATAATTCGCATGCACCTGACAAGCGTGACATTCTCGGGCGTACTCGATCGCGTCACGAACCATTGTTGGCCAGAAATATCCCATTCTTCTGATTCGATCATACAGCTTGGGGCCAGGCTGATACGCGCCACACTCTCCTTCATGTGCTTCCTTGAGAACTTCTTTTGCTTCTTCGTTTGAAAGACATCGGAGGAGCAAATCATCATACCCTCGACGGTATAATGTACGGGTCTCGGTATTGTAAAAGAACCGTGGTGCTCTTCGGCGAATAGATTCTCTTTCTTTTATATCCTCCGGCAAAATGCCATATTGGACATAATCAATGATGGAAAAGCGCTAATCTCGGGACTCAGACCCGATTTGGGTTGAGTTCACCTCCTTGGCGTTTATGTTCTTGTCATCTTCCTCTTCAATATCCATATTGTATATGGGTATACAGAGTTGGTGCGATCTTACTGTGACTAGCAGTTCAGTTTCAGGCGGCTGCGCGAGTGATACTGCTAATGCTGCCAGCGCATCCGCAAAAGCGTTCTGAAGACACGGTATGTATTCGATGAAGAATTCTTCGAACGAATCTGCCATTTTGACGGCCTCCTGATGGTACGGGATCAGGTCTTGGTTCCTGACTTCATACTCTCCATGGACTTGGTTGACGATTAGCTGAGAATCCCCGAAAGTTTTGAGATATTCGATCCCCAGCTCCTTGGCGAAACTGAGCCCAATAAGGAGCGCGTTGTACTCTGCTATGTTATTGGAACATGGATCCGTCAGTGAATAAGCTTGGGGCATAACATGCTTTCCCAGGGAAACCAAGACGACTCCTACCCCGGAGGAGACTCTAGAACATCCAGGGGTTATTGCCTTATTGACTGCTCTCGAAGCACCATCAAAGTATAATTGCCATACTTGTTGGTGTGATGTGGTATTAACCTCGTGGGTTTCATCTGGCAAGTCATCACATACTTCAACCGCATCTGTTGTCGGGCTTGCCGCCAAAAGATCACAAATTGCTTGTCCTTTGACTGACTTCTGCTGTTTGAAGTGCAAATCATACTGGGACAAGAGAAGAGCCCACTTCGCTAATCGCCAATTCATCGAACCCGGTTGAGTCATGAATACCCGTACCGGATTAATATTAGCAATGACGTAAATCGTCTGGCCGACCAAGTAATGTCGCATCTTTTGCACTGCGAATACCAATGCGAGACATTCTTTCTCGATCATCGGATATCGAGACTCGGCACCTATCAAGGTCCGACTTAGGTAATAAACTACCTGTTCGTGACCATTATCATCGTCTTGTGCTAATAAAGCACTTATCGAATGGTTCATCGCCTTGATGTAAATCAAGAACGGTTTACCTGATTTTGGTGCAACAAGAACAGGGGGATTCATCAGATATGTCTTGATATCTTCGAGCGCTTTTTGGCAAGCATCGTCCCAAATAAATGACACGCCCTTCTTGTTTAGCTTAGAAAATGGTTGGCACTTCCCAGAAAGATTTGAGATGAACCTCCAGATGTAAGCTAAACGCCCTTGCAATCCTCTGAGTTCTCTTAGATTTCTCGGGGGTTGCAATTCATTTATTGCCTTCACCTTATCAGGGTCGATGTGTATACCTTTAGTGGTGACGACGAATCCAAGGAATTTTCCGCTGGACATTCCAAGGAAAGATTTTGTGGGATTCATCTTCAATTGATGACTCCGCATGAGATCAAACATCGTCTTCAAGTCCTTGATGTGATCTTCTTTGTTGCGGCTTTTAACCACCAAATCATCAATGTAGCATTCAACCGTTTTCCTGAGGTGCTTCTGGAAAATCTTAGTCATCGCTCGTTGGTATGTGGCGCCTGCGTTCTTCAGACCGAAAGGCATCACCGTGTAGCAGAAGACTCCTTGGATTCGTCATCACCACTAAAGGTATACATATCGATCCTGACAAGGTAAAGGCGATACATGAACTGCAACCCCCTAGAAATCTAAGAGAACTCAGAGGTTTGCAAGGGCGTTTAGCTTACATCCGGAGGTTTATCTCAAATCTTTCTGGGAAGTGTCAACCGTTCTCTAAGCTAAACAAGAAAGGTGTAACATTTATTTGGGACGACGCCTGCAAAAAAGCATTCGAAGATATCAAAACATATCTGACGAATCCTCCTGTTCTCGTTGCACCGAAATCAGGTAAACCGTTCTTGATTTATCTTAAGGTGATGAACCACTCGATAAGTGCTTTATTAGCACAAGACGATGATAACGGTCACGAACAGGCAGTTTATTACCTAAGTCAGACCTTAGTAGGTGCCGAGTCTCGATATCCGATGATTGAGAAAGAATGTCTCGCATTGGTATTCGCGGTACAAAAGATGCGGCATTACTTGGTTGGACAGATGATTTACGTCATTTCTAACGTTAATCCAGTACGGATATTTATGACGCAACCGCCCTCTATGAATTGGCAGTTAGCAAAGTGGGCCCTTCTCTTGTCCCAGTATGATTTGCACTTCAAACAGCAGAAGTCGGTCAAAGGACAAACGATTTGTGATCTTTTGGCGGCAAACCCGAAAACAGATAGGGCAGAAGTATATGATGACTTGCCGGATGAAACCCACGAGGTTAACACTACATCACACCAACAAGTATGGCAATTATACTTTGATGGTGCTTCGAGAGCAGTTAATGTGGCAATAACCCCCGGATGTCCTAAAGTCTCCTCCGGAGTTGGAGTTGTCTTAGTTTCCCCGGGGAAGCATGTAATGCCTCGGGCTTACTCACTGACTGATCCATGTTCCAATAACGTAGCCGAGTACAACGCGCTTCTCATTGGACTTAGTTTCACCAAGGAGCTGGGGGTCGAATATCTAGAAGCTTTTAGGAATTCTCAATTGATAGTCAACCAAGTCCGTGGAGAGTATGAAGTCAGGAAACAAGACCTGATCCCGTACCGCCAGGAGGCCATCAAAATGGCAGATTCTTTTGAAGAATTCTTTATTGAATACATCCCTCGTCTCCAGAACGCTTATGCGGATGCACTGGCAGCACTAGCGGTATCACTTGCGCAGCCTCCCGAAACTGAACTGCTAGTCACAGTAAGATCGCATAAACTCTGCATACCCATATACAATATGGATATCGAAGAGGAAGATGATAGAAACATAAGCGCCAAGGAGGTGAACTCAACTCAAATTGAGTCTGAGTCCCGAGATTGGCGTTTTCCTATCATTGACTACGTCCAATACGGTATTTTGCCAGAAGATGTAAAAGAAAGGGAATCAATCCGCCGAAGAGCACCAAGATTCTTCTATAATACCGAGACTCATACATTATACCGTCGAGGGTACGATGGTTTGTTACTCCGATGCCTTTCGAACAAAGAAGCAGAAGAAGTTCTTAAGGAAGCACACGAAGGAGAATATGGTGCGCATCAGCCCAGTCCCAAACTGTATGATCGCATCAGGAGAATGGGATATTTTTGGCCAACAATGGTTCATGATGCAATCAAATACGCCCGAGAATTTTATGCCTGTCAAGTACATGCAAATTATATGCACCAACCACCGGAGCGTTTACACACGTCAACCACATCTTGGTCGTTCGAGACATGGGGTATGGACATTGTCGGTCCTATTTTTCCCCCTTCAGTCAAAGGTGATCGGTTCATTCTCGCAATCACGGATTACTTTTCAAAGTGGGCTGAAGCGATTCCACTTAGAGAAGTGAAGATGAACAACGTTATCAATTTCCTCAAACATCATGTTATATACCGACACGGCGTACCAAGACGGATCATTCATGACAACGGTCCACAGTTCATAAGCAACGCTTTCGTCAGGTTTTGTGACAAGTTCAAAATTCAAGATATTTCGTCAACAGCTTATTATCCCGCCTCGAATGGATTAGCTGAGGCTTTTAACAAGACGATCATCAAAATCCTGTCAAAGCTCGTGAAGACCAATAAACGAGACTGGGATGATAAACTCGGTGAAGCACTCTGGGCTTATCGTACCACCATACGCACACCTACAGGAGCTACCCTATATTCGTTGGTATACGGATGTGAAGCTGTGCTGCCATTGGAAATTCAAATCCCATCCCTTCGGATCGCTCTCGTAACTGAGATGACGACGGAAGAACAACATCAGAAACGTCTTGAAGAACTCGAAATGTTGGATGAAAAGCGCTTGGAAGCTCAACAACACATTGAGTTTTATCAAGCCAGAATATCTAGGGCTTTTAACAAAAGAGTCCGACAGAGAAGCTTCAAGGAAGGAGATCTGGTCCTCGCGGCTCGTCGACCGATAAACCTTAACTCCAAGAAGAAAGGTAAATTTGAACCCAAATGGGAAGGACCGTTTGTGATAGACACAATCTACTCAAACGGCGCATATCGCCTGATTACTCAAGAGGGCGTCAGGCAATTAATGCCAATAAATAGGAAATTCCTAAAAAAGTACTATCCCTAGTACATTCAGGATAACCCATTTATCGGGAAGTTCCTTGAAGAATATTACACTTAATATTCTAGAGGATAACCCAAAATCATTTTCCCTCACTGATTAATTTTAATTGACAGTGAGTCCACCAAAAGTTTCCTTCTGGCCCAAGCCACCAACAAATTCCCCTCTTGATTCTTTCCACGAACAAGAGGACCACTTTCAGTTTAGAGTTCCCTTTCGATAAACGAAAGAACTCCCTTCTTTTTCTCTTTGGTTAAACCTCCTCATGGTTATAACCAAAGTTGAAATTTTATTTCGATAAATGAAAAACTCATCTTTAAACTAGATAACTAATCCTATAAAAGGTAAGCTTATCTAGATCTTCCAGATTCTCAGAGTGGAGATCTCACTTCTGATTTCTTTTGCGCTGGAAATAGAATATAAAATTCTTTCTTCTTAGAATCAAGGAATAGAATATAAAATTCTTCCTTCCTTGTATTCGGGTTCGCCTTCACCCTAAAAGAAGACCGGGAAATAGAATATAAAATTCTTCCTTTCCCACACCAACCTTTTCCAAGAATTTATCAATCTAGGATTCATCCTAGGAAGTTTATCCCGAATCCTAAGTAGGGATAAGTCTACGCCTAACACGCGCTGCCGGTTTAGTCTTTCTCCGTAGAAAAAGACACCAGAGTTCGATTCTGGGGTATCCTATCCTAAAACCTAAGCAGGGATAAGACTGCGCCTAACCCGCGCTGCCGGTTAGTTCTTAACCGTTAAAAAGAACACCCGCCCACATATTCAACATTGTGGCAGGTTGTTATTAATAACACCAAAATCCATGCCTTACACGCATGGGGAATTTTATCCTGAATCCTAAGAAAGGATATGCCGACGCCTAACACGCGTCGCCAGGTTAGTCTTTTACTGTCTAAGAAGACACCAGAACCTAATTCTGAGGACCTTTATCCTGAAGCCTAAATAGGGATAAGTCAGCGTCTAATACACGTTGCTGGGTAGCCTATTCCCGTAACAATGGCGAAGTCTACGTATTCGAAGTCGTAGCAATGAGTCTCAGAGAATTCACTCTCTTAGCACAACGTTATATGCGGAACGGATTTAGACAATCCGCATGCTAGCCCGACTCAAACGGTAGTCGGTAAAGGCTAATCAAATCCGTTAAAGGCTGGGGGTTAGCCAAAAATCCTAAAATCAACGCCTAACATGCGTCGTCGGGTAGCCTATTCCCGTAACAAATGGTAAAGACTATGTATTCGACATCATAGCACAAAGTCTCAGAGAATTCACTCTCTTAGCACAATGTTACACGCGGAACGGATTTAGACAATCCGCATGCTAGCTCGACTCAAACGGTAGTCGATAAAGGCTTATCAAATCCGTTGAGGGCTGAGGGTTTGCCAAAAATCCTATGAGTATTATAGTTAATCATTCCAAATAGAGTGAGAAATCATAATAAAGATAAAAATAAAATCATTTCCACTAAGAAGATCAAAAGTCAAAGTATTCAACAAATGAAATCATACATCAAGCCCATGGCTAAAAATCTGCTGACTAAACTTAGACAGCTTCTCGTCATAAGCTTGCCTAAGCTCATCCTACAATTCAGCTCTGACAGACTCTTCAGTGGTAGCTAAAGTCTTCACAGCAACTTCCTCCGTCTCGACCAGCTTCTGCTTCAAGGATTTCAACTCCTCAGATAAGGCAGTGTGGGCTTGCTGATCCTGTACCTTCGTCATCTGAAGGATACTCAAAGTCTCCTCTTCTTCACGAAGACCTCTTCTGAACTGTTCTATCTTGGTCTCGCAAGAGGCAATAGAAAAGTCAAGCTCGACAAGTGAAGATGATCTAACAGCAAGGTTGGCCTCAACTCGATCTACCCGATCCCACTGCACCTGAATCTCGAACTCAGTAAAAACTCGAGCATCGCGCCATGTCTGTAAGCGAGCATCCAAATTGGTAGCAATGAATGAAGAGGCACCTGCATCCCGGAGCTCACGTAACATCTAAAGCTCGTGCTCTAGGCAATCAAGGTCATCAATTATAGCCTTCGCCAGATCCGGATATTCTGCATCCCTTATTGAATTTATTCTGGGGTCAAGGAAAGGCTTAAATTGGTGAAGGAAAAGTCCGTCGTGGAAGAGTTTGCCAATCATAGTATTCACGAAGGAGAAGTAGGAGCGAACTTCTATGCAGATGACGATCTTCTCAGGATCGTTGTCTGATAACAACTCCTTCACAAGGACATGAAGCTGAGAAGAAGACCCTACACAAAAAGGGGGAAATCCGTCAAAAAGCCTTGATGAGTAAATAAATGACATTTCTCAGTTGCTTAATTCATACCTTCTTCCCCTTGAGTCACTGGGGGTAGTGGAGGTGTAACCGCTGTTGATGTATTAACTGGTGTAGTTGGTCTCACAGCCGGCTCAACAGGATCAGTCTCGACAAAAGCTTTTGTCAAACACAAAACAGAATTTTCAGATTCATCACATTATAGCTGCATTAGTCAAAAAATGGCTAGTCCTATGATTAACCTGAGAAGAGGCACGTACCCTCAAAAGGACCATCCTCGGAATTCTTGGGGAGTGTAGACTCAGGAAACATATCTTCAGGCATTTGGTCATCAATCTGAGGAGAGCCATACATGAAGTGGAGCATAGGAGTGTCCACAAGCAAACCCTCCTCGTCGAAATCATCAGTCGAAAAATCTGACACAAGAAAATATAAATGCAAGAGAAGAGTAAAGAGACTACGACCAACGGAAATGAGTTACCTCTTACGGATGTGTTAGCCTCTCTACTCCCAAGGTCCACGTTTGCCCCCTGCAATTTATCTGAAAGAGCAAGAAGCATAGAGACAATTAAGGGAGGCATGAATTCTAAATCATTCAACTCCTTTGTTTTCCATCTAAAGGATATATTGTCAACGGTAGATGTACCTGGATTCGCTGAATAGGGTCCTACATTGATAGTCTCCCTAACGTCGGCAGCTTCTGCAGGCTTTTCTACCTGGTGTGGTAAGTCAGGTTCACCAGAAAATGCAAAATCATGAGGAGTAGGATCGAGACTCATCTCGCCTTCCCCACTCTCTCCTATATAAAGATGGAAAAGCATGAGCTCGAAGTTCTGAATGATCAAGAGGATGGTCTATAGGGTAGATGTTACCTCCGTCGCTAGCGGGATCATCACCAGCCAAATCCATCTCAGGTGCTCGTGGATCTGCACGCGACTTGTGGGCTAGTCTCTTCCGCCTAGCAGCTGGGACAATAATCGGAGGTCTCGCCTGAGTAAAAGGATAGAATTCTTCTTCTTTATCAGCCACTGTCCTTGAAACATCAAACAGTTGTCAAAATTAATAATTCTGGAGGACAAAGAGAAAAGATGGGTGATTAACCTCACTCGAAATATTCCTCGTAATCTTCAGGATCTCCACCTAAAACCTCTTTAGCAGAATTCAAGGTCTTTTTTCTTTCTTCGTCGATTCGACGAGTCTTGCTCCGCGTCCACTGTGACCGAGCATCTTCCTGAATCGCACGAGAAACAGCCTGAGAAGCTTCCTTAGCCACTAACTCTGCAATCGGCTTCACAGGAACGGGTTTGTTAGCTGTTAACAACCACCTACAGCTCAAGAATGTGAGCTTTAACTGACGCTCAGCACTCGGGAGACTGAACTTAGCACCAGTGCAGCCCGTCACGGTCCACAGCCATGCCCAAAGACCATCCACCAAACCGCCATGAGTCCGAAGCTGCTGACGCGGGTTCCCGATATAAAGCTGGTCATAGCCAAACTGGGGAGCGAATCGGCAGGGTAGATATGGCTCTATGAAACACTAATTCCTTACCCGGAAGGTCAGATAACCCGGTCTAATATTCACTAGCCAATTAAAGCAGCCGATATCTAAATGAGTTCGATACTCTCTCGGCCTCTCCTCATCAATCAAACACTTGCCGTATCGGCTGAAGAACTGTGGGAAGCAAGTGGAAAATGCCCAACACTTGTGGACCTATAGCTGCTTCCTGACTTCAAGGAATCCTCGCCCCTCCCACCTGCCATTCTCAAACAACTGTAGTAGGGGAACAGAGTGGTCTGTGGTGTTAGGTACCGACATCATATCAGAGCGATGAAGGACGAACCAAGCCATCAAATAAGTGTATGGAAGCTCCACCTTAATAAGAGGAATCCGAGCCGACGGTATACCTTCTTTCTGTGTAAAACCACTAGAAATCTGTCGAAGCCCTCGATGAATGTTAGTTACCATCACCGGAAGAAGCGAAAGTTTCTTTTTGTAGGCAAGCTGAACCGCTGGGTAGAGCACTTCTAATGGCAAAATGTCACTGGACTGATACAGGACCACGCATTTCTTTAACCAGATAGCGAGGTAACCGGCAAGAAAGGTCATCGGCTGAATCGATGCGGTCGCATGCCACAAGAATGATTTAAACTTGGTCCCGGCAGGAAAGCCACTCTCGGGACTGCTAATGGTATAGGATTGAGCGTCAATCTTCTTCATCAGACCATTAATCTCTGAAGGAGTAAGCGTTGCCAGCTCACAAATAGCCTCGCCAGAATTGCTCTCTAAGTTTCTGAACAAGTAACATGCGAACTACTTCAGGCTCACCTGTGACTTGGTCCTCTTCGCTAAAGGCTCAGACTGCGCCAAAGCAATATGGTAGTGACATGTGAGATCCCATAAAGTCTCATAGCGGTTGGGCATGCTGTCCTTCAGCTGACTCAACTCATGGTTAGAGGGAAAGTACTCCTGATTTAACATCTGGCCTATGGGCAAACCAGAAATCTTGTGCATCTCATGGAGAGCCAAGCCCAACTCTCCGTGCCCAGTCAGGAAAGTGTTCGAATCCGGGTTATAGAGCTCATACAAAGCAAAGAAATGCTTATCGCTGACGGGTAAACCATACATGGTAGAACGAATAGCTGCATATAGACCACAAGCGTGCAACTCCTCGCTCCATCGGCTTAAGACGTAGGTCGTCATACGAGCCCACCAAAGCCTGTCTGAAGAATGAACCCAGCCATAGAATCTGTGGCGCGACGCAGGCATCTCCCGTCCTAAGTCGGCGAGATGATTCTTCAAGGTAGAAGCAGAAGCAAGAAACTCGTTACGCGGCGATGTATCCAGCCCCAATACTCCAGGTCGTAATCCAATGATATGACTCCTACTCGAACCAGGAGCTACCTGATGAGTAATATAGCCACAGTGAATGCTCTCATGCTCCTCCGTCAAACGCCACGACATCTCCCGTGTCACGGCCTGATGTCTGAGCTCAGTCAATGAGCGATGATGAGAAATCTTAGGCAAATATAGAAAACCCTCGTCATCTTTATGAAGCCACTTCTCGGCACCAATAAACACTACATCAGGGTCTTCAACAGAGTCACCGAATAAAAAGTCAGTCTTCCTGAGAGGCTGAACAGATCTGGTATCCTTCACGAAAGGCGCATCAGTAATCAACTGTCGAAGAACTCGATGTCCACCTTCCTTCACCACTTGGGCAACCTCTGGCAACGTGCCCGAAGCAAACTAAGAAGTAAGTGGAATAGGTGAAAAATCATCGGAGGTCGAATAATACTCATCACGATGCCCGTCCACTGCATGAGATGAGAATGCTATGGAGGGATATTCCACTGGAGACAAGCAATTAAGCGTTTGTTAGTCTCAGTTATAAAAAGAAGTTGAACTCATCTTACGAATGGGTAAGATAGAGTCACTGCCATATAAAGGGTGAGACGATTTGGCCACATTATGCATTCATAAGATAGGGTATATCCCTGCCTTATAAGGTACAATGCAGCGTCAAAACGCCCCCTTTATTTATTTTGAGATATGGTTTTGACCAAGCAAAACCTATCTTTAAAGCGTCAATCCTCACCAAGGAGAATCAAGGCTCTTCCCGATTGTCTCACAAAGGAGAACAAAATGGGGATAAAGGACTAATCTACAAATCTCGAAATACGCCGAAAAGAGAGCTCACCAGTGTACGAGGGAAGCACGCCATCAGCCGACGCAGTAGGGGATTGACCTCTCGGGATATGCGACATGATGATCTGCAAAATAAAAGAGGGGATCAGATACAAAATTTTTAGTTAGGGTGATAAACTCTAACCCTAAAATTTTACCCCCTCTTTATTGCAATTAAACCCCTCAGATCTCCAAATTCAACCCCCTGAAATGCGAGCTCGAGGCGTCAAATCACAACCCTAACCCTCATATACAATCCCACAAATTCATATACTGAATTAAATATGAAACATGCCAAAATTATGGAGGATTTATCTGAAGAAAAGCTCGAGGATCCAATAAAAATCAGATCTTGAAAGAGGCTTGAACCATGTGCTCGAGGGGCCTGAGAGAAACTTTTTATATGGAGATTTTGAAGGATTTTTCAGTCCAAGATCAAAAGGAAAGGTGGATCTTAGATGACTTTTAGGGTTTGAAAGAGAAAGGATGCACGAGGGAAGAGAAAAATTAAAAGAAGGGAGAAGGGGGGCCGGCCCTAGGAGAGAGAAAAGAAGCTCTTTTATAAGAGTGAACCAACCTTGAACCGGACCAGGCCAGTCCTGAACCAGACCAGATCAATCCTGAACCAGACCAGACCAGGCTAAATCAGTTCAAATGAGGCTGAACTAGACCAGATCAGTCCTGGACCAGACCAGACCAAGCTGAACCAGACTGAACAATGTTAAACCAGTCGTGAACCAGTCTTGAACCAAGTTGAACCAGGTTGAACCAATTTTGAACCAGTTCTGAACCAGATTTGAACCAAAATTCGAATTGGAGCTGAACCGAGTATCGAAACGACTTTAGATCGACCGACGGTTCAGTCCCTCATTTATTCACCCCTCTCCCATATATTTGGAAGGGTCAGAAGAATTTTTGAGGCTAATTACTGCCTTTTCTGGGTCATTATCAAGCCGGTTCAGCTCATTCGGACATGAAAAATACTCCAATAAGGTACACGAGTATAAACTATTCCATATTTTTGTTGAGAAGTTTCTGGAGAGTATTTTTTCTAAAAATATTCTTAAGGATAACTCAACAACACTCCGAAAAGTATAAGAGTATAAACTGCTTCTCAAGACTCCAGCAGACGTACGAGTATAAACTGTGTCAAAACGCCGGACAACGCATCACAATGAAGCTCAAACGCCGGACAACGCGTTGCAAATGAAGACTCAACACCAACAGTCGATGGACGATTCTATGTTGAAACAGCAAACACAAGCTAAAAATCAAGAAATCAGGAATTGACTTCAAGTTCAAAATTCCGACAACGGTCAGACAATAAATGCAGTACCGGAACCCTTGTAGACATTCGACAAAATACCGAATAGCCTGGAGGATTGAAGGAATCAAGAATAGAATCCATTCCAAAGTCCCGATACACCAATTGAAGGTTGGGACAATCATATCCAAAGTATTCCAGACTCTTCAATAAAAGAATGAGGCTGAAATACTTTGGAGGGGGTATCTGTAGGCGTATAAAACCGTTTATAGGTCCCTTAACACAGCTCGGCAAGGTGATTCGACAAACCAACGAACCATCGAGCGATATATCCAAGCATGATCGTTAAACCACAACGCTGAAGCCAAGTGAGACGCGACGAAGCGGATTAACGAGACGATGAGGTTAACGAACCGCACGCAAACAACGAAATACATCCAATCGCGTGCCTAATCAAGCTAACGGGTCGATGAATCAACAAGTCATCCAACCGTAGAGTCCACCACATCAATCAAGATCGAGAGCGGACTCAAACTCGAACACCAAAGTGGATTTACTGCCAAATCAGAGTTCGAATAAACCGCGAAACCGAAAAACGGCAAACACCTGGAGGGCTCGGCTGAAAACGAGCCACTCCTAGGTGGCTCACCGAGCCACCTAGGGTGGCTCGGTGGCTGAGCCACCACCTGGTGGCTCGGCCAAAACCGAGCCACCAAGTGGTGGCTCGGTGAGCTACCATGGTGGCTCGGTGGCCGAGCCACCTAGGTGGCCGGCCGAGCCACCTATTGGTGGCTCGGTGGCTGAGCCACCTAGGTGGCCGAGCCACCAGATCTGGGCCTAGATCTGGTTTGAGGAGCCTATAAATAGACCCCTAGGCTCATTGTTTGAGGGGTTGGAATTTTGGTGAACTTTTGAGGCGAAGCTCTGCTGGATTAAGATCTAAACCTCGGAGTTTTGATGCTTTGAAGACTTGAACTTTTCAGATCTGGTTCTTGGTGATCATCCGCACCAAACAAGGTAGGAGTTCGAGAGAGAGATCAGATCTGAGATCTACGCGGTTACCCTCCGGATCAAAACTTGGTTTTTGATCCCGAGAAGAGTATCGATTTCGCTTGGTCGATTTTGATTACATGAGGCTATTATTTCCTTGGTGAAATAATCCCCTCGGCTGTTATTTCCTTTGTGAAATAACACCCATCATACCGTGTAGATCTGACCGGATCAAGATCGCGCGGTGGTCCACGGATAAACCCCGACGCAGGCGAAGAACCCACACAAGCAAGAGACCGCAAAACAGGATCTTGCGATTTGTTCAGGAAAGTTGTAATCTGTTTTTCTTTGATTTTGTTGTAACCGGATCTTATAATAAGACCGGATCTTTTGTAATCGATAAACAGTTGCTTAAGAAAACAATGACGTCAATGAAAACAATTTTTCCCGCGAACACCACCCTGCTAACTACAAAGCAGGGGAAGACAGAGTCTGTAAGCAACTATGTCAAGAGGTTCAGGAATCGATCGCTGCATACACGTGATCAGGTTTCTGAGGCCACCCTCATTAAGATGTGTCGGAACAATCTCTCTATCGACACCCTATCTAATATGGGCGTAGTCGTAGCTCGCTTGTGGAAAGACTTAATCCGCCAAGGAGAACAAGTCGAGAGCATGCTCAAGCGTATGTATGCTGAAGAGCCACGTGGATTTGAAGGAGATGATGACCAAAGCAATTTTACTTTGGTAGTGGAAACCACTTCCCCTCTCGATGCCTTCCAAGAATGAGAGGTTCACTTTCTGGACGATCAATCCTTCTCATAGTCCGGTGCATCCTAAATCTTCCACTTGGTCAAACCTTCCTACAGTTGGGACCAAACCTAAATTCCCTCGCCAATCCTTTCTAATAAGACGGCGGGTCCTCGGAACTATCAAGTTAACTGTCACCTCTGATAGCCATTTCTCCATCAGTTTTGTTCAACTGGACGATGGATCTGGTAAGACTATCAAGTTAACCATTACCTCTGATAGTCTCCTCTAAATTTCCCCCATCGATCCTCTCTAATAGGACGATGGAACAACTCCTACTGTCATGTTAACAGTCACCTCTGACAAATCAACTTACCAGTCCTCTTCAATAGGATAGTAAGTCCACAGAGTTGCTCAAATCGCAACAAACTCCCACTGTCATGTTAACACTACACCTCTGACAAAATCAACTTACCAATCCTCTTCAATAGGATGGTAGGTCCTCAAAGTCGTTCCGATCACAACAATCTCTGTCATGTTTGTTCGCGGGAAAATCCGTTGTTTTCTTCATTGTTGATATCATTGTACACTTTAATAATCGTTTATCGAGTTACAAAGATCCGGTCTTTTTATAAGAGCCGGTTACAATGAAAATCAAAATACAAATAAAGAAAAATTACAACTTATTTCCTTCTTTGTCGAACGAATCGCGAGCTCCTGTTTTGCGGTCACTCGCTTTGGTGGGTTCTTTGCCTGCGCCGGGGTTATTTGCCGTGGACCACCGCTAGATCCAGATCCGGGCAGATCTACGCAGTATAACGGGTATTATTCCACCAAGGGAGATAATAGCCGGAGGGATTGTTTCACCAAGGAAACAACCGCTCAATCTCGGGATCTAAGAACCAAGCTTAGATCCGGAGTATAGCAACGTAGATCTCCCGATCCGGTCCTCTCGAACTCCTGCCTTATTTGGCGTTGTCGATCACTGAGCACCAGATCCGGATGAGCAAGTCTTCGAAGTCTTAAAGTTTGAATCTTGTTTAGATCTGAGATTTCAATCCTGCAGGGCTTCGCCTCCTCCAAAATCCAACCCTTGAACCAAATGAGCACAAGGCCTATTTATAGGCACTCAGAACTATGCATTTGCACAGTTCTGTGCCTAGCCACCCCTGGGGTGGCTCAGTTTCGGCTGAGTTCCCCGGGTGTTGTCCGTTTCGTCCGTCGTTCGGGTTCCGTCGTTCGGATTCCGATTCGTTGTTGATTTGGACTTTGATTCGGTTGTGTGGTTGACTTGTTCGGATTTGATTTGTTGATCCGATTCCTGATTAGGCAGTAAACCTACTTTTGAGTTCGAATCCGAAGCTTGATTTCGATTCGATCACGATTCGTCCGAGTCTGCATTTGTTTAGATGACTCGTTGACTCCTCGAACCGTTGGCTTCATTCCGCATGCGAATGGATTGTTGGCATGCGGTTCGTTAGCCTTGTTAATCCACTTCGTCGCATATCGCTTGGCTTCGGCGTTGTGGGCTAACAGCTTTGTTTGGATACGTCGCCCGATGATCCGTTTGTTGAATTGGCGTCGTCGAGCTATGATAAGGGACCTATAGGCAATTTTATACGCCTACAGATACCCCCTCCAAAGTATTTCAGCCTCGTTCTTTTATAGAAGAGTCTGGAATACTTTGGATGTGATTGTCCCAACCTTCAGTCGGTGCAACGGGACTTTGGAATGGCTTCTGTTCTTGATTCCTTCAGCCCTCCAGGTTGTTCGGTGCTTTGTCGAACTTCTGTAAGGATTCCGGTGCTGCATTTATTGTCTGACCGTCTGTTGGAACTTTGAACTTAAAACCGATTCTTGATTTCTTGACTTTTTAGCTCGAGTTGGTTGTTTCAACATAGAACTGATCATCGATTGACGGCATTGAGTCCTTGTTTACAACGCGTTGTCCGGCGTTTAAACTTCATTGCGACGCGTTGTCCGGCGTCCAGGCTTCATTGTGACGTATTGTTCAACGTCTGACACAGTTTATACTCGTATGTCTGCTGGAGTATACACAATTTAAGCTCTTAAGGTATTGGAGCGTGGCAGATACTTGAGTCACGAGACCAATTTGTAAAATTGATGCGTCAATGACTCGTACTTATAGAATTTTTGGCAAATTCTCAGCCATCAACGGGTTTGATAAGCCTTTACCGACTACCGTTTGAGTCGGGCTAGCATGCGGATTGTTTAAATCTGTTCCGCATGTGACGTTAAGCTAAAAGAGTTAACCCTTTTAGTGCTACGATATTGAATACGTAGACTTCGTCTTTCTCTTGTGAAAAGACTAAACAGCAACGTGTATGAGACGTTGACTTAGGATTTTTGGCAAATCCTCAGCCTTCAACGGATTTGAGATGCTCTTACCGACTACCGTTTGCGTCGGGCTTACATGCGGATTGTTTAAATCCGTTCCGCATGTGACGTTGTGCTAAAGGAATGAACTCCTTTAGACTTTGTGCTACAACTTCGAATATGTAGGCTTCGCCATTATTATGGGAATAGGCTACCCAGCAACGTGTATTAGACGTTGGCTCATCCCTACTTAGGCTTCGGGATAAAGGTCCCCAGAATCGAACTCTGGCATCTTTTTCAATCAGAAAAAGACTAAACCGGCGACGCGTATTAGTCGTCGACTTATCCTTTCTTAGGATTCAGGATGAAATTCCCCATGCGTGTGAGACATGGATTTCGGTGTTATTAATAACAACCTACCACAATGTTGAATATG
This sequence comes from Asparagus kiusianus, assembly GCA_022839385.1. Lineage (NCBI taxonomy): Eukaryota > Viridiplantae > Streptophyta > Magnoliopsida > Asparagales > Asparagaceae > Asparagus > Asparagus kiusianus. The sequence goes on from BQKN01067270.1 coordinate 48,967, forward strand.
TGGACGAGTGTTCTTTTCAACGGCTAAGAACTAACCGGCGGCGCGCGTTAGGCGTCGGCATATCCTTTCTTAGGATTCAGGATGAAATTCCCCATGCGTATGAGGCATGGATTTCGGTGTTATTAATAACAACCTGCCACAATGTTGAATATATGGACGAGTGTTCTTTTCAACGGCTAAGAACTAACCGGCGGCGCGCATTAGGCGTCGGCATATCCTTTCTTAGGATTCAGGATGAAATTCCCCAGAATCGAACTCTGGTGTCTTTTTCTACGGAGAAAGACTAAACCGGCAGCGCGTGTTAGGCGCAGACTTATCCCTGCTTAGGATTCGGGATAAACTTCCTAGGATGAGTCCTAAATTTGGAAAAGGATTGATGTGGGAAGGAAGAATTTTATATTCTATTCCCGGTTGGACAGGAGACTTGAGGTGGGATCTCCACCCCCAGAATCCGGAAAGGTGAAACTAAGAGTAGGATCTCCACTCTGAGAATCGAAAAGATTCAGATAACCCTAACTGTCGGAAGGTTTGATCACCGAACTAAGGATGAATTTCTCGTTTATCGAGAGTGAATCGTGGTTCTGGTCCTAACTGTAAGAAGGTTTGACCAAGCGAGAGTTTGAGATGACCCTAACTGTAGGAAGGTTTGATCACTCGATTTGAAAGTGGACCTCTCGTTTATTGGAGGAATCGAGAGGGGATTTTGGTTGTGGTCCTAACTGTAGGAAGGTTTGACCAAGTGGGGGGTTTAAAACGATCCTAACTGTAAGAAGGTTTGATCGCTCGATTTGTGGGTCTCTCGTTCATTGAAGGAATCGAGAGGGGAATTTGGTTTTGGTCCTAACTGTAGGAAGGTTTGACCAAGCGAAAAAAGAGAGTAAGAGTACAAATCACTGTAAGATGTTGGTTCGTACAAATTACTCAAAGGGGGTTTCTGATGTTAAGTGATAAAGACTTAACAAAAACGGGGTTCTGACAATTCGTCATTGATTTCAAGAGTGTTTAGTGTTTATCACTTTATTCATAATGATCGGGTTATCCCTAAGAATATTATATTTAACATTCTTCCGGGAACTTCCCGTTACATGAATTATCGACCCCAAGCTTTCTTTACAAAACTAGGTGCACGATCGGGTTATCCCTAAGAGTACCACGCGCGGCACTCTCCAGGAACTTCCCGTGGAAGAAAGGAAATAGTTTAGACTCATATACCTATTGGAGTATTAAGAAGCAGTTTATACTCGTATACTTTTTGGAGTGTCAGGAAGCAGTTTATACTCATATACCGGTCGGAGTTAGGGGATACAGTTTATACTCGTGCACCCACTGGAGTCACGCCGTTCTTGACTGGCTTACTCTAGCGTTATGACGCCGGCTTCAACCAAGGTCTGGATACTATTCTTTAGAGTAAAGCAGGCCTTGGTAGGATGAAGGATCCTCCTGTGGTATGCGTAGTACTTCGGATCCGCGATATTATCAGCTTCCTCCTGATTCGTGATCGGTGGTAGCTTTATCTTGTTATTTTTAAGGAGCGATTCGAAGATGGCTGGAACATCTTCGTCTCTGAAGGAGTACTCTTTTTGAGGCCTCTGATCCGAAGTCTTCTGCTATCTCTGGGACTGCTGTTGTGACGTTTGATTGGCATCAATAGCTGCTGCAGGTGTTTTACCCTTACCACGGGAGGCGAAGTTCGAGTTCGGAGGATTTGTCATCGATTGACTCCTCTCGGCTCTCTTCCTTCGGAGGAAGCGTTCGGCTTGTTCACCGCGCACCTTCAAGTCTTTCCAAGTATTGGACGGTGCTGTCCCTATTGCTTCCAACACGTCCAATGCGAGGTTGTTGTGGCAAGTTTGGAGGATGAACTCCTCAGTGATTGGATCCCGGCAATTTATTGCTTTGTTCCGGAACCTCTTGACGAAGGTGTCCACTAATTCCCCGTCTTTCTGTTTCTCGTCGAGCAATGACCCGATGGATATCTCGGTGTCGTCGTCGAAGAAATTGGTGAGGAACATGGTCTCCATATCGTCCCAGCTGCTCATGCTACCTAGCTTGAGGCGGCGGTACCAATCGAAGGCGGCTCCGCGAAGGGTGCCAACGAATGACCGCACCATCAGAGGCTCATTGCCGGAGATAACACCCAAGTGCGATTTGAAATAAATCAAATGCTAAGTGGGGGAACCTTTCCCATCGAACGGCGTAAAGTTGATTAGACTAAACTTCGCTGGATAGGGGATTGACTCCCACTCCCTTGGGTATGGACAAGGAATGCCCGTTTTCTTCACCTCTTGAGCGGACATCAAGGTATTGATTTTGCTCTCGAGGCTTTTGATCTTCAAGTTTTCACTTGTATCTTCGTTGGCATCCTCATTACCACCCCCTGCGTTGATGGGAGGGTCATTGGCATTGCGGGTTTCATCCGCATTCGCATTCTCCACTTCATGAACAACCTGATTACGGTGGCTTGGTTCGCCTTGCTGGTTCCTCAGTGCCTGGATTTGCTGCTCATGCATCTCCCTCATGGTCTGCATGGCCATCTGCATCTCGAGCCTGAAGGTCTCCTGTTATTTGGCCATGGCATCTTCGAGCATTTTGGCCACTTGTTCTGCGCTTATCATCAGCGACTCGCGGGGTTCTCCTTCGCTGGATACAGTGTTATCAGACGCAACCGCTGAGCAAGCATCCGATTCCTCATCTTCTGAAGGTGGTCTTATCCGAACCCTCCCATACGTTCTTCGTGAGATGGCTCCAGACTGCAAACGGGTTAGACGCCGGGATACTTCCAGAATCGACTCGAGATCATCCCGTGCCAATGTCCCCTTGTTGGTCATGTTAGCGGTGACGCTTGGAAATTCTCCATCTTCAACCACCGCTCTCCTTCATCGGAAACGTCTAGGACTTGGCTTTGGCGTCTCAGTGCTGAGCCTTTCGAACACCAAAACTCTCTCGAGGACTGCCTCGACACAGTTGCATCCCGACAGTACCGCCCGAATGAGCTTGGCACAGGGGCATTGAGTCTCTATCCTCTGGGGATTCCTTTTTCTGGATTTGTTCGTACCCCCAGCACGATAGTACAGCTCGTCATTTTGGAATTCGGAGCAACTTATCGTGTGTTGGAACGACTTCCCAGGTATAACGTCATCATCATCGGACGACAACGTTTCCTTCTGGGAGTAAATTGCCTTCTTTGGGCTATCGAGAGTTACGCGCCTCGAAACGCGCCTTTGTGGGCGTGAATCTTCGACGGGTTCCCGAACCTCAATGCGCAAGTTAGTGCGCTCGGGCGCCGTGAACTCCTTGTCATGTTGATGATCATGGCGACCCCCAGCATGTTGATTCGTTCGGGACTTCTTCATAGGGCCCAAGCGTTCATGAACTTTGCTGCGCTCGTCGGGAATTAGACCGAGGCGCTCCAAGATTGACCTCCTTCCTCGGGATGGTTCGGGAGGTTGAACTCGTTTTGAAGGCTGTAAAGGTCGCTCCTCGGCCTGAATCACCACTTCGGATTTTGGCCACCATATTTTGCGAGTTGGTGGTGATTTTTGGCCACTCCATTCTACAACCTTCTACGGGCTTCTTGAACTTGAGCCCGTGCTTGCGCTGAGAGTGCGCGGCGCTTCTGAATGCGATCCTCCAGCATTGAACGGTTCCGTTTGACGCAGACCCATTGCATTGTTGGCGGTTTGGAAGAGGCACCATTCATCTGCTGTTGTGGCTGTTTGCCTCTTTTGCTCTTCAGATCCGTGTTGTAACGGATCCCGTCTACAGATTCCATTGCCTTTGCGATTTGTTTCGCGAGGCGCTGACGTTGTCTTTGGCGGGCTCTCTTTGAGAGAGTCACTACGCCTTCGGCAACGGAGGATTTGGCTAGAGCGGATCTGACCTGGTTGGAGGTTGGGGAGATCTCACCCAATACAGCTTCGGCATCAAACGGGGCGAGATCTTCGTTGATAGCTTCAACTTCTTCGTACCAACGAAGTTTCCTCTTGGAGGAGAACTTTGGAGATTTGGACTTGCGGGAGGAGGTAGATCCGGACGAGGACGATAGGTACGCCTCGAACTTCTGTTGGTCGAACTCGTATTCGACCTCCTCCACGACCGGGATCGGGATCCGCGGCTACGACGCGCCGATCTCGTCGGCGAGATCGGTGGCTCCCACTGTGGTCGCCAGATTGTTCGCGGGAAAATCCGTTGTTTTCTTCATTGTTGATATCATTGTACACTTTAATAATCGTTTATCGAGTTACAAAGATCCGGTCTTTTTATAAGAGCCGGTTACAATGAAAATCAAAATACAAATAAAGAAAAATTACAACTTGTTTCCTTCTTTGTCGAACGAATCGCGAGCTCCTGTTTTGCGGTCACTCGCTTTGGTGGGTTCTTTGCCTGTGCCGGGGTTATTTGCCGTGGACCACCGCTAGATCCAGATCCGGGCAGATCTACGCAGTATAACGGGTATTATTCCACCAAGGGAGATAATAGCCGGAGGGATTGTTTCACCAAGGAAACAACCGCTCAATCTCGGGATCTAAGAACCAAGCTTAGATCCGGAGTATAGCAACGTAGATCTCCCGATCCGGTCCTCTCGAACTCCTGCCTTATTTGGCGTTGTTGATCACTGAGCACCAGATCCGGATGAGCAAGTCTTCGAAGTCTTAAAGTTTGAATCTTGTTTAGATCTGAGATTTCAATCCTGCAGGGCTTCGCCTCCTCCAAAATCCAACCCTTGAACCAAATGAGCACAAGGCCTATTTATAGGCACTCAGAACTATGCATTTGCACAGTTCTGTGCCTAGCCACCCCTGGGGTGGCTCGGTTTCGGCCGAGTTCCCCGGGTGTTGTCTGTTTCGTCCGTCGTTCGGGTTCCGATTCGTTGTTGATTTGGACTTTGATTCGGTTGTGTGGTTGACTTGTTCGGATTTGATTTGTTGATCTGATTCCTAATTAGGCAGTAAACCCACTTTTGAGTTCGAATCCGAAGCTTGATTTCGATTCGATCACGATTCGTCCGAGTCTGCATTTGTTTAGATGACTCGTTGACTCCTCGAACCGTTGGCTTCATTCCGCATGCGAATGGATTGTTGGCGTGCGGTTCGTTAGCCTCGTTAATCCACTTCGTCGCATATCGCTTGGCTTCGGCGTTGTGGGCTAACAGCTTTATTTGGATACGTCGCCCGATGATCCGTTTGTTGAATTGGCGTCGTCGAGCTGTGATAAGGGATCTATAGGCAATTTCATACGCCTACAATGTTAACATCACACCTCTGACCAGAATCTACTTACTGACTCTCTTCAATGGAGCAGTAGGTCCAAAAAGTCGCTCCAATCGCGTAAATTCCTATCAGGTTAATGATCACCTCTGATAGCCGATACTATTATTCCTACAAATGTTGTTGTCCAATCAATCGTCATACTCATACGTCCCTAAACGACCTGATCCATTCCGAGCATTTTGATATTTCTTTAGAACAATCGATGGATAGTAGCCTACTATGCGATGGCTCCTATAGCAATCAATCGTCACACTCATACGTCCCTGAACGATTTGATTCCCCCAGCACCGTCTTTCTCGTAAAAGGCGTTGTTATTTGATAGTGACCAACCATATGATGTGCCGCTATTTTAGGGTTCGTCTTTGCCCCAAGAGAAGACAAATCAGGGTACGTCTTTGCCCCAAGAGAAGACAAATCAGGGTTCATCTTTGTCCCAAGAAAAGACAAATCAGGATTCGTCTTTGACCCAAGAAAAGACAAATCAGAGTTCATCTTAGCCCCAAGAGAAGACAAGCTTCTCCTCACGACTCCAACGGGTATATGAGTATAAACTGTTTCCCAAACCTCCAATTGGTACACGAGGCTAAACTGTTCCCTACCTTTGACTGGAAGTTCCTAGAGAATATTCTTAAGGATAACCCGACATCCTCCAACCGGTGCATGAGGTGAAACTGCTTCCCATAACTCCAACGAGTATACGAGTCCAAACTACTACTCCTAGCCTCCAATTGGTGTACGAGGCTAAACTGCTCCCTATCCTTCAACCGGTGCACGAGGTGAAACCGCCCTTATCCTCCAACCGAGGCACGAGGCTAACTGCTCCTTTCCACCAACCGGTGCACGAGGTTAAACTACCCCCTTATACTCCCACTGGTGCAAGAGTCTAAATTGCCCCCTTATACTCCAACCAGTGCATGAGGCTAAACTACTCCCTATCCTCTAACCGATGCATGAGGTGAAACTGCCCTTATCCTCGAACCGGTGCACGAGGCTAAACTGCTCCTTTCCTCCAACCGGTGCACGAGGCTAAACTACTCCCTATCCTCCAAAAGGTGGACGAGGTGAAACTGCTCCTATCCTATAACTGGTACACAAGGTTAAACTGCTCCTTTCCTCTGACTGGTACACGAGGTTAAACTGCTCCCTACGTCCAAACGCCTCAAATGTCTAAGGATAGAGGAAAAATATTAGCATTGAGCCTAAGAGAAGATTCTCGATAACTTACCATACTAAGGGCAAGAGCATGGCTAGTCCAACTCAAATGGTAGTTGGTAAAGACAAATCAAGTCCGTTGATAGCTGAGGGTTTGCAAAAAATCCTAATTCAATCTCGCCGAGTTCGATTGGAAGGTGCCTCGCTCCATCCAAGCAGTGATCACTTTACAGGTCTTCATATCCAAAGTGTTCCAGACCTCATGCGGCCTGATTCAGGTCCGAAAACTTTAGAGGGGGTTTTGTAGGCAAGAAAAATTACCTTTATCCCTATCAAAGAAGTTCAGAACAAAACTGCTAAAACCTCATCCGAAAGAGCAAAAAGGGGAAAATGCTGATATCTCTCAAACCATAAGGAATTTGGCAAAACAGAGGTAACAAATCCCTTTTGGAGGTTTTGTTGGCTCCGTCCCGTCGAGATAGTCGATTTTTATATATAATTCGTCAAATTCCGACTTACGGTTTGAAAGTTATGGCTTATTCTTCGAAGCATGTTCAGTAGCTCGCCTAAAGGCTGAAGCTCGCTTGTAAAGGCTGAAGCTCGCCTGTAAGGAAGTCTGTCTGCAAGGATAGAGCTCGCCTAATAGTATTGAAGATCGCCTGAATGAGATTCACCTGCATAGCTCACCTGCACAGCTTCGCCTGCACAGCCTCGCCTGCACATTGAACCAAGCTCGACTGAAGGCTTGAAGCTCGCCTGAAGACTGAAACTTACCTGCTTGACCCAGGCTCGCCTGAAGGCCTAGCTAGCCCGATAGCTCAAAGCTCACCTGTTTGGCTAACTCGCCAGCACGAAGGTTCGAGCTCGCCTGACAGCCTGCACCTCGCCTGCGCGGACTAAGCTCGCCTAACAACTAGAAACCCGCCAGCATTGTCAGCTGCCCACTTGGAGTATGTAAACAATCACATCAGTGGTCAAATCCCATGAGTCAAGGGAGAAAGCATGGCGCTCCTCACCTAGCAAGAATAGGGCGGCTGACAGGACCCCCAAAGTGGTCACATCCCACAGCTAGGGCGGCTGGCTCCCTCACCCCTACTAGTGTTCAAATCCAACAAATCGAGGGATGACCCATGCCATCCTTTGCCTATTTAAAGCCACTTTTAGCCAACATGAAGGGGGTGGATTAGCTGCTGCATGCTTGGCCGGCTAATCTTCCAAAAGGTTGAACCTTGGCTTTTTTGCTAAAGGCTCCCTCATTTGAAGAGACTCGTCTGAACTCTCGGACTTGAGGCTCTTAGGCTCTTTGGATGCTCTTGTGTGGTAGCTCTCTTCAAGCAGCCCGCCGACAAGCACAAGCCCCCGTTTGGCCTCGAGTATAGTCGAACTCAACCCCCACGAGCTTCTACTGCGTACTAAAGCTCGCATGCAACCTCGATCGAATTGTCCAAGGGAAGCAGACTCGGTGCGAGAACCGAGCGAGGCGTCCTATCGCTACCAAAGTCCCCACGTTAACTAAGGAGGGCCTTCCCTCCGCTTCTGTTCTAATTTCGATTCATTAGTTTGTAATAAGCTATTCTTATAAATACAAACGAAATCCTTGTTATGTGAGTAAAAACATATATATAGAGATGTGTTAATCTCAACTCACATATAAAGAGACCAAGTGAACACATATATAAATATTATTAAGAAAAAGTGTTACAAGGCTGTTAAACATAAATATATCAATAAGATATATATCAAAATAAAAATATTCAAAAAATAAAAATCAAAGATTTAAAAATCAAAAATCAAATGTTTAATC
>BQKN01067271.1:0-10250 GCA_022839385.1 Asparagus kiusianus
GAAAACAAAACGGCACAGTATAAGAGTCTAAGTTCATTAAAAAATACAAAATGCATGACACCAATAATATCTACCTTACTTTGTTGCAAGAATTATTGAACACCCCAAAATGCTTGGAAATTCACATTATTGATTATATCATTCTGAATTTGTTTAAAATCCGGGGAAGAATTTTTAACAGTAAGGTAGGATTCAATGTAGAACAGAAACTCTTCATGTTGAATATTTCATTCTACATTGTTTATTTTGTTTACTTCAGAATAATAAAAAAAATTTATTCTTCTCTCATTTGAGAGTTTCTTGTTCAGTTGTTAAAAAAAAGAAAAAAAAGGAAAAAAAAAATAAATTTTTGATTTCAGCCTCCTCAGACCAAAGGTAATTACAGATTTTTATCAGCCAACCAAATGTAAGTGCTTTACTTCTTATCTGCTTTACTTTATGCATCATAGAGTTTGCATTGAGGACAATGCAAAATTTAGGTGTGGGGGTGAGAATTAGTTATTTTTTCTCTTTATTTTACATTTTTAGTTATATTTTTTTCCCTTTTTCTTAAAAAAAAATAAAAATATCGTCACTTGCCAAATTGATAGAGTTATGTAATAATTAATTTATTTGATAAATTTGAAATTTTCTAATCCCTATTTGGTTATTTACTTAAGTTCACCTTTTATGATAACTCTAAATAAATTTCTTAAGAAATGATTTTCAAAGTAGTATACTTTACTTAAGCCTTAACTTGGATTTTTATTTAAAATAATAAAATTTTTGCATGCTTAACTTAGAGTTAAAAATAATTTTTTAATTTACATATTTTCAAAATATATATACATATACAAAAAAAATTTACAAAAGAATAGTGCGAAAAATGGGCACCAAAAAGAAAAAAAATAATACTCTTGAATTCTAGGTGATTCTATCTTATAAAGCCTAAGTTGACCGAGTAATTAAGCCCAATGAGTATTTTCATACTTAAGGACCTAAGCCCAATTGGATTGGGATCCATTGGCCCAAAACTCGTTAAAAGGTTACTTAGAAAGCTCGTTAAAGTAGAAAAAAATCACCAAGGATGAAAGAGTTAAATTTTTTTTTTTTAATAAATGGTTTATAGTTGTATATATGGTCTTAGAAATTTTTTTTTTAATCAAGCAACTTGAAAATTATTTAAAACAAAGAGTTAGCATGTTCTTTTCAAAACTTTTAAATTAAATTTCTAAGTTTGGCTTGGTTTTGTATTGCTACAATGAGAAGATTTTCTTGAAAATATACCTTAGAATTATATATAAAAATATTTTCTTGAGTGATAACTGGCTCCAATTAGATAATCTAAAAGTTATCAAGTGAATTTAGTTATTTACTGACTTCTTTAATTTGGTAAGTTGACCGAATTTTGTGGGTATATTCACTGCAAACCCTCACGAGACTACAACTCGTCCACTAGGGTAACCTAGGGGTTTAAAGGCTTGTTGTATGCGCTAAATATAACCGCGATTCCTGCGAAAGTGAGTTAGGATTTTCTTTTTATTTTCTTTGCTAGAGGACTAGCAAAAGTTTAGGTGTGGGGGTATTTGATAATCACATTTTATTACAATTGTATACCCTCATTATCTATTTTATATGAATAGATATAACACTAATAACTGTTTTTATCTTTAATTGCAGGTTAATAAAGAATAAATCCCAAAAATCCCACTCTCAACACCAGAAGCAAAAGCTTAAAAGAGGAAAATGATTGAAGCCCAAAGAGCAAAGCCCATCAAGGATAAACCCTCAAATTGACTTTAAATAAAATGGACTTGGACTTTAAATGAAATGGGCCGGACTTTCATTTTCTTTTGAAAACAATGAAGCTCCATTTTGAAAAGCAAAGGAGCTTTGGACCGCTGCAGTTGGACTTTAACTTGAATGGGCTGAATTTCAGGTGGGCTGCAAATTTTAATTTTGTGCAATCAAATCTCAAGGACCGGACTTAGGATGCTGAAATTCCACTCAACAAATAAATGACCGGACTTGGAGTGAAGTGGCTGCAGCTTTGATTTTTTGGACTTGGTTGCTATGGACCGGACTTTGGACTTGCTTGGCTGGAGATTAAAGTTTCATTTTTAAGATCAAATGGGCCGGATTTGCTTGTGTGCTGCAACTTGGATTTTCACAAGAAAATTGTGCTAAAATAAATGAATTGAATTTGATTTGCTGCAAACATCTATGGGCCGAAATTTGAGAGTTGGATTTTAATTCCGAAAATCAAATGCCATGGACTTGGGCTGCAAACTTTGATTTGAAAATCATTGTGTGGGCATTTTACATTGGACTTGGCTTTTAATCTTGAGTGCTGCAATGAATTTTTGGACCGGACTTGATTTTCAACTATTATTGAAAATCAATTGGGCCTTCTATGTTTGGGCTAGAGAAGAACAAAAAGCAAATTCAAAGGTGAAGATTGTTGCTTGGGGCTCAAGATAAATTCAATGGCTCATATTCATTGAAGATTACTATAAATAGGGGTAGAGAGTGAGGGGTTAAGGGTGTGAAAATTTTTGTAACTCCTTTTGGAGAGGAGAGCTACTCTTAATTGAGAAGGCCTTCCAAAATTGTAACTTTTTATTGTAATTAATAATAATAATTTTTTCACCATTTTAAATTTTTCTTTTCTTCTCTTTGTTGGATGATGAAGATGAAGATGAAGATGAAGAATTATTTGAAGGTTTGTATTTCTCTTTTATTTCTTTTTTATTGCTTATTAGTTTAGATTTATTTCTATGCTTGTAATTAGATTTTATTTTCTTGTTAAATAGCCAAGAGGCTAGAACCCTCTTGCCTTAGATTTATTTCATGCTTATAGAATAGATTTATTTTCTTGCATTTAATTCTTATAATTTTATTTTATAGTTTAGATTTTGCAATTTACTTTGTAGTTTAGATTTTGTAATTTATTTTGTAGTTAGATTTTAATTTCTTACACTATTCACCTTGAGGCTAGAACCCTCTTGGGTTTAGTTTTTCTTTTTGTTTGTTTTTATTTTGTTTGATTCACCTTTAGGCTAGATGTAATGACCGTGAATTTTAATACTAGTTAAAATAATTTTCTAGTATTTTAAAATATTTAATTATTATTTATAAACGAGTATTTGTATTTTTCTCGATTTTCTATAATTTTCTATGATTTAAAAATCTGATTATATATTTATTTAAAAGATTTTAATATTTATAAATTTATTTTGTGTGGTAAAAATTTCTGAAATGTTATGAGTTTTTAAAAATAAATAAATAAATAAAAATATATAGTCCTGAAATTATTAATTTTGTGAAATGTTAATTTATAGTTACAATGAATATTTTAAATAATTATTTTAACTATTGATACTATTAATAATTTTGTTATTTTGAGCTTGGTACTTTAGTACATATACAAATATATGAATACTTAGTTGTTAATTATTTATTAATATTATTATTATGAATATCTTACAAATATGTGTCATAATTAATCTCCTCCCTCTTAAATTCCTCTAATTTGAATTTGAATTCATTCCAAATTCTTTTCTCAATCAGCCATAATTATTTCCTAATCCCTCCCAAATCAATTCCTAATCAGCTTTTAAACTCCTTTTTTTTATTTCCGTAAATTTTTCTCTCTCTCTCACTTTCCTTTTTCTCTCCCTCTCACAATTCGACAACTCATCCTCCTCTCCCTCTCCAATCACCCTCTCTCTCCTGTACCTTCTTTCCTTTTATCTTTTCCTCACGAAAACATATCTCTCTCTCTCCTCCATTTCCCAAAATCTTAAATCAGCTCCCTATCCCCTCCTCCTTCTCTCTGGTTCACCAAACCCAAACCCCCACGCGACCACCCCTCTCCGTCAGCCTCACCCGCCAGCCCCGTCAACCTCCTCGAGCTCCACCCTCCTCATCGCCCTTGGCCGCCGCCTAGAGCCGCTGACCTCCTCTGCCTTTCCCCTTCGGCCTCCCCTTCATCGCCACGAACCCACAGTCTCCCTCTCCTCCGCGCCACCTTGACCGCTTCCTGCACCACCAGCGCCGTCAGTCTCCGAACCGCCGACCATCGCATCCTCCACCCCACGCCTAAGCTCCGACCAAGCCTTCGTCCAGTCCAGCCGCCGCTCCGATTCCCTCAGTCGTCCAACTCCGGCGAGCCTCCCTGCTGACCGCCTTCACCTCCACCAGCCCGCTGCCCTGAGGTCCTCCGGCTACCGCCTGACCATCGACCGGAGCAACCGCCGTCAGCAGCTCCTACACCGCCAGATCTGCTCCAGCCCTCAAGTTCCCTTCCTCCGATGCTCGACGCCGACGAACTCGCTGCCCTCGCGCCTCTCCTTCGTCGCACACCACCTGTTCGACGATATGCCGACGTAGTCCAGACGTCGCTTGAGATCCGTCGTACCGCGTCCGCATCGGCGTCGTCGCCTCATCGTCAGACCCCACGGTCTCGCAGGCAAGATTCCGCTCCTCTTGACTCGTCAATTCCTATTTATATCTGTCGTTAATTAGTCGCATATATTAGAGTATGAATTGTTATTATCTGCGTGGGTTTGATGAATAATATTGATTTAAATCATAGTTATGTAATAAATAGTATTTTCGAAAAAATGATAATGAAGTGAAAGAATTTATTTGATAACGGAATCATTTTTTGGAGAATTTATAATATTTAAAAAGAATTTATTTTGAGAAAAAGAATTATTTTAGAATAATAATTGATGAGAAATAATTTTAAGGAATTTATTCTAGGAAAGAGAATATTTTGGATTATTATAATGAGAATTAATTTCTAAAAGAAATTATTTTGGGAAAGGAATTATTTTCTGAAGTACGTAGTTGTTGATTCATGATTACATTTCATGGTTGTGATTATTTTACTGTATTTGACATGTCTGCTTTTATTGTTCCTGATTGTATTGAGAATCGTTAGTAGTTTATGACTAGAATGACCTGTATGACTTGAGTAAGACCTAGAGACTCGTGTGTTGTTGACTTAGAAAAGCAAGATGAGTTGGGGTGGGAAAGTCTATGTTTATATAATCGGATAAGACTGTTGATATATCTTCCAGGTTCGTACCAGTGGATCGGTGTCGCCATTGGGATTGGTTGGTTTGGTAAGTCACAGTGGATCGGTGTCGCCACTGGGATTTATTGATTTGTTGAGTCACAGTGGATCGGTGTCGCCACTGGGGGCTGATTGGTTGGATCAAAGTAGATCGGTGTCGCTGCTTTGGTTCATGAATTTATTGGTTAGATCAAAGTAGATCGGTGTCGCTACTTTGGTTCTTGAATGTATTTGATGCACGTGGGGGATATGCGAACAGTCAGTTATCCGATAATATGAACGTTGACTCTAATGAGATGTGAACCAGTGAGTTGTGATAGGATGACCAGTTATATTTCTTCCCATACCTAGATTAGGATTAATATTTAATTATCTACGATTTGAGACATATGGTATATACATGAGGGTTTCCTTGTTTGGATTATTTCGCTCGACGTACTACGTCTCGAATTGTAGGTTTTTAAGTATTAATTCCATCTAGTGTATGCCATTGTGACTTGGATGATTTCTGATCGCTACCTACATGATCTCGTTACCCGTTGGATTTATGGATTCTTATGTTTATCATGTTTTAGTAGTGTTATCGCATGTCGGTTTTTGTGGAATTTCCAGTTACATGTCCTTTTATCAATTCTGTTATCGTATCGTTTCCGTTTTGGTTTTCGTTCTATTTTCTTTGTGGGGTCGGGTCTTGCTGTGCGTCATGCACCTGACGTACACCTGTTTTCTCTGGTGTACGTCAGACTTAGGAGAAGAACAGGTTCAGCAGGAGCTAGAGGATTCTTAGCAGGAGTATCATGTAGACGGAGCAGAGGAAGAAGCCGAAGCTTAGTCATCCCTTTCAGTTTCTTTTGTAGTACCTTCCATTCTGTTGATCGATGTATTTTATATTTTCTAGTATTTCTTTCAGATAGTCTTGTAAAAGGGCACGTTTGACCCGCATTTTATGTCTGGGATGATATTCATTTGAGATATGTATTATTTTATTCTGAGTTATCTTTATATTCTTGCTACTGTGATCGGGGACCTGTGCCTTCGTTTGTATTTCTTGACGCTTAGCGTATTAGATTGAGAAGACGGGGTCAAGCACTTATCTCTTCTCAGTCTAATACGTCGCGGGCTTGCTCGCGTCCCGATTCCCTGGTATTTTGGGAAGCGGGGCGTGACACTAGAACCCTCTAGGGAATCACCCTCTTCTAAGAAGTGGGTTCAATTTTAGATTATTCATATCTATAATTGAATCCACCATCTTTAATTTCTTGTATTTTTTTTTATTCTTGAATTTTATTTTTGATTTGTTTTTTAATTTTATTCATTCTTTTTTCTTGTCTTATTGATCACATTTATTCTCAAACACATTGATTTACACACTATCACTCTCATTATCTCTCCATAATCACATTCACTCATCACTCCTATTTGTCACGCACACAAAATAAGAACCAATTTTATATTTTCTCCTACAAAACACCTTCCTCGTGGGATCGCTATCTTTATACTATAACTTGACACGATTGTGCACTTGCAACCTTTTTGGTACATGTTTATGCCGTATCAATCGTTCAGTGACATAAAAGTATGACGATGATGATGAAATAGCAATGCATCACATAGTAGGTCGCTATTACAAAGAGTTAAACATCGACTATTAGAAGTAACCATTGGCATGATAGTTTTGTATACTTACCATCCTATTACAGAGGATTGGTATGGAAAAATAGAGGAAAAACAAGTAAGAAATTATTGCCTCAATTGGCTTCTTCCTTTACTACGATACAGTAGACCAAGAGTCTACAAGTAATATTTTTTTAGAAATTTATCATTTATTAGCATCATAATTTTATCGCCGTCTTGATTGATGAGGCGATACGCTCTATTTGAGTAGATAGTTTCCACTACAAACGGTCCTTCACATTTTAGCTCGAACTTTCCTTTCTTTTTGGAGTTCAGAATCATTGGGCGTCGAACAGTAAGAACTAAGTCACCTTTCTTAAATGTGAAGTGTCTAACTTTCTTATCAAATGCTCTAGAAATCTGAGCCTGATAGAATTCAATATGTTGCTGAGCAAGTAGTCGCTTTTTATCTAGCAACTTTAACTCATCGAGATGTCGGCAGTGATTTTCTTCCATCATCATGCAAGTTGTAAGTGCTATCCGAAGAGATGGAATTTGGATCTCTAGTAGCAATACGGCTTCACATTTGTATACTAAGGAGTATGGTGTCGCACCTGTCGGTGTACGAATTATGGTGCGATAAGCCCACAAGCTTTGTCTCAAGTTCTCATTCCAATCTCTTTTGTTTGTCAAGACCACCTTAGTAAAAGTTTTAACAATGGTCTTGTTGAAAACTTCTGCTTGCCCATTAGTAGCAAGATTGTAAGCTATTGAGGCTAAATTCCTGATTCTGAATTTATCGCAGAATCGAGTGAAGGCTTGGCTAACGAACTGGGGCCCATTATCGTGTATGACACGACGCGAAATGCCATACCTGTATATGATGTGGTGTTTTATGAATTTGACCACATCACTTGTCTTGACTGCTTTTAATAGGATTGTTTCGGCCCATTTGAGAAGTAATCAGTTATTACTAAAATGAAGCGATGTCCCTTGGAAGAGGGTGAGGATATCGGGCCAACAATGTCCATACTCTACGTCTCAAATGGCTACGAGGTGGCTGATGGATGAAGATGTTCGGATGGCTGATGTATGTAATTAGCATGTATCTGATAGGCATGACATCGTTTAGCATAAGCAACAGCATCCCTAACCATATTTGGCCAATAATAACCCAATCTGCGAAGTCGGTCCCATAACTTAGGGCCGGCTGATGAGCTCCACAGATACCATCATCCGCCTCCTTAAGAGTTTCTTCTACTTCTTTGCTTATCAAGCAGCGAAGCAATAGTTTGTCATATGACCTTCGATATAAAGTCTAGGATTTGGAATTATTGTAGAATCTGGGTGCTCATCTGCGAACAGATTCTCTTTCTTTGATTTCTTCGAGCAATAAGCCATATAGGACATAATCAATGATCAAAAACCGCCAGTCTCTGGATTCCAGTATGGTAGGCTCTTCCTTAATTGCATTAATTTACAGTGCATACTTCGGCTAGAATAATTGCCTACTTGTCACTGTGATTTGCTGGGTGGCTCTTTCAGGTAGGGCTAATGTAGCTGCAAGAGATGCCAATACGTCGATATAGGTATCCTTGAGACGGGGTATATAGTCAATGTAGAAAATTTTAAAGGAATTAGCCAATGCAATGGCTACAGTATGATAAGGAATGAGGTCCTCATTCCTAACTTAATATTCTCCTTTTACTTCGTTGATGATGAGCTGTGAATCACCATACCTCCTCTAGATGCTTCACCCCCAGCTATTTGGCTATGTCCAGGTCGATTAACAAAGCATTATATTCGGCTATATTATTAGAGTAAGGCTCTATTAAGGAAACAGCTTGAGGTAGTACATGATTTTGTGGGGAAATGAAGACTACCCCTACTCCGGCAGCACCTGGACCAGTAGGGCTTGCTCTTGTTGTGCCATCGAAGTATAATTACCATACCTGTTCTTCGATATGATATTGGCTTTATACGTCTCATTAGGTATATCCTAGTATAATTTGACCTTCTCGTTCAATGGGTGATTGACCATAAGATCACAAATAGCTTGACCTTTCACTGCCTTTTGAGGTTTGAAGTGAATGTCATACTGAGATAACAATAATGCCCATCTTGCAAGTCGCCAGTTCAATACAGCGGGCTGCATGATGAACACCCGTATATGATTGATATGAGAAATAACATGTATGGTTTGTCCAACCAGGTAATGTTGCATCTTTTGGACTGTGAAGACCAAAGCTAAGCATTCCTTTTCAATAGAAGGATAGTGAGGTTCAGCTCCTGATAAAGTCCTACTGAGATAATATATAGCTTGCTCATGGCTATTATCATCATCTTGTGCTAAGAGTCCTGCTAAGGCATGCTCTGTAGCTCGAATGTATATCAGAAATGGTCTACCTGACTTCTGTGCAACCAACACAGGTGGACAAGAGAGATATTGTTTCATCTCTTCAAATGCTTTTTGACAAGCCTCATCCCATACGAAAGATACCCCTTTCTTCATGAGTCTCGAGAATGGTTGATATTTGCCTGATAGATTGGAGATGAACCTACAAATGTACGCCAAACGCCCCTGTAGACTACAAAGTTCCTTAAGGTTAGAGGCGGAGGAAGCTCTTGAATAGCCTTGACTTTATCTGGGTCAAGGCGAATTCCGTTGGTTGTAACTACGAACCCCAGGAATTTATTGCTGGCTATTCCTAGGAATGATTTGATTGAGTTCATCTTCAGTTAGTGCATCCGCATGAGATCAAACATTGCTTTCAAGTCATGTAAATGATCTCCCTTGTCATGACTTTTGACCACTAGATCATCAACATAACATTCCACAGTCTTCCTTAAATATTCTCAAAAAATAGTGGTCATGGACCGTTGATACGTAACGCTAACATTCTTTAACCCAAAGGGCATTACTATGTAATAGTATATCCCTGAAGGTGTTTGTTCGCGGGAAAAATCAACTTCTTCTTCATTGACGAACTCATTACACTCAATGTTAACAACTTTTTGCGTTTACAAAGATCCGGTCTTTTTATAAGAGCCGGTTACAACGAAATTCAAAACAAATAAAGAAAAATTACAACTTTCCTAATTTAACGAACAGATCGCGAGCTCCTGTTTTGCGGTCACTCGCTTTGTGGGTTGTTTGCCTGTGCTGGGGTTGATTACCGTGGACCACCGTGCAATCTCGATCCAAACAGATCTACGTGGTATAACGGGTATTATCCCACCAAGGAGATAATAGCCGGGAGGGATCGTTTCACCAAGGAAACGACCGCTCGAATCTCGGGATCTAAGAACCAAGCTTAGATCCGGAGTAGAACAACGTAGATCTGAGGATTAGCCTCTTCGAACTCCTGCCTTGTTTGTTGCGGGTGCTCGCCAAGAACTGAATCCAAGGGTCCAAGTCTCCAAGCCTTCACAAATTCGAGTTAAGGTGACAATCCGGCAGAGTTTCGGCTCTTCAGAAGTTCTGAAAAAAGTCCTCCCAAATGAACAACCACCCCCCCTATTTATACCCTCTCTGAACTGTGCATTTGTGCACAAGAGAGAAGGGGGGGGGGGG
>BQKN01067271.1:10350-34163 GCA_022839385.1 Asparagus kiusianus
GCTTGGGCCGAGCCACCCCGGGTTGGTTCGGTTTGGGCCGAGTCCCCCGGGTGTGTTCCGTTTCGTCGTTTTCCCATCCTTCGGTTATGTCCGTGATTCGGTTGTTCGTTTGATTTGTTCGGGTTCTTGATTTGATAGCCCGAGTCTTCATTTGGCAGTAAATCCGCCTTGGTGTTTGAGTTCAAGTCCATTTTGTTGTTGGACGACTCGTTAACTTTCTGAACCGTTGGATTGGTTCCACACGCGAACGTATTCCGTTGCTTATGTGCCTCATCGCCTCGTCGCTCGAACGTCCGTTGATTTGTCAAATCATCGTGCCGAGCCATGCTAAGGGACCTATAGGCAATTTTATACGCCTACAGATACCCCCTCCAAAGTGTTCCAGCCTCATTCTTTTATAGAAGAGTCTGGAATACTTTGGATATGATTGCCCCTACCCTTTGTCGGTGTAACGGGACCTAGAACGACTTTTGTTCTGTATTCCTTCACTCCTTCAGGCTATTCGGTGCTTTGTCGAATGCTTGTAAGGAGTCCGATGCTGCATTTATTGTCTGACCGTCGTCGGAATTTGAACTTGAAGTCGATTCCTGATTTTCCAATCTTTTAGCTTGTGCTCATTTGTTCGACGTACAACTAACCCTCGATTGTTGGCGTTGAGTCTTCCTTTGCGACGCGTTGTACGGCGTCGTGTTATTGAGTTATCCTTAAGAATATTTTTAGAAAAATATTCTCCAGGAACTTCTCAATAAAAATAGGGAATAGTTTATACTCGTATACCTTATTGGAGTAATTCCGTGCTCAAAATAAGCTGAACCGGCTTGAAAATGAGCCAAAAAAGGTAGTAATTTGGCTCAAAAAATTTCTTCCGTTCCTTCCGAATGTGTGGGAGAGACATGAATAAACCAAGGATGGGACCCTCAGTTGATTTGAAGTCGTTTTGACGCTTAATTCAGTCTCTTTTGAACTGATTTGGACTGATCCGGTTCGGTTCAACTTGGTCCGGTCCGGTTCAACTTGGTCCACATTATAAAAGGGGTCCATTTTTCTTTCTTTTTCTCTTTTTCCTTCCTCTCTCTAGGGCCGCCCCCCCTTGTCCCCTCTTTTTTGAATTTCTTTTCCCTCGAGCGTCTTTTCTACTCGAAACTTTGATAGTTATCCCAGATCTAGGCTTCCTTTTGATCTTGGACTGAAAAATCCCTCGAAAAACCATTTTTTAAAATTCCTCTCAGGCCCCTCGAGCACGTGGTGCAAGTTTCCTAAAAGGTCTCATCTTTGTTGGATCTCGAGCCTTTCTTCAGGTAAATCCTCCACAATTTTGATCTTTTTCATGCTCAATTTAATTTATGCATTTGTGGGATTATATGTGAGGGTTGAGGGTGTGATTTGACACCTCGAGCTTCTCTTTCAGGGGGGTAGATCTGATAAAAAAAGTGATCTTTTTTTTTAGATCTGACCTTTCTCAATTTATTTTGCAGCTTGTCATGTCGCGTCCTTCGAGAGGTCGTTCCCCTGCTATGTCGGCCGATGGCGCGACTCCTTCTTATGCTGGTGAGCTATTTTTGGTAGTATTTGAAAATTTACAAATTAGTCCCTATTTTCTTGAAAATTTGCAAATTAGTCCTTTTACCCCACGTTGTTCTCCTTGGCGAGGCAATCGGGAAGAGCCTTGATTCTCCTTGGTGAGGATTGACGCTTTTGTCATATTTGGGAATTTTACAAATTAACCCCTCTTTTCTTGAAAATTTACAAATTGGTCCATTTTACCCCACGTTGTTCTCCTTAGCGAGGCAATCGGGAAGAGCCTTGATTCTCCTTGGTGAGGATCGACGCTTCAAAGATATGTTTTGCTTGGTTAAAACTATATCTCAAAATTAAAGGGGGCTATTTGACGCTACATTACGCTTTATAAGGCAGGGATATGTTGTCGACATACCCTGTGTTGTGATTGCACAATGTGGCCAAATCGTCTCACCCTTTATAAGGCAATGACTCTATCTTAACTATTTGTAAGATGAGTTCAATTTCCTTTTATAATCGAGACTAACCAGTGTTTAACTGTCTCTTTTGCAGTGAGGTACCCTTCTGGATCATTCTCATCCCACACTGTATATGGGCGTCGTGGCGAGTATTACTCGACCTCCGACGATCCTTCCCCTATTCCAGCTACTCCTCAGTTTGCTTCGGGCACATCGACCGAGGTTGCCCAAGTGGTGAGGGAAGGTGGGCATCGAGCTATTCGCCAGCTGATTACGGATGCGCCTTTTGTGAAGGACGCCAGCTCTACTCAGCCTCTTCGGAAGAGTGATTTCCTATTTGGCGATTCTGTCGACGATCCTGAAGCCGTATTTGTTGACGCTGAGCAGTGGCTTCATAAGACCGGCAGTGGCTTCATATACTTGCCGGAGATTCCTCGGCATCGCTCATTGACTGAGCTCAGGCGTCAGGCTGTGACACGGGAGATGTCGTGGCGCTTGACGGAGGATCATGAGAGTGTTCATTGCGGCTACGTCACTCATCAGGCAGTTCCTGGCTCGAGCAGGAGTCATATCACTGGATTGCATCCTGGAGTGTTGGGACTAGATGCACCACCACGTAACGAGTTTCTCGCCACTGCTTCGACCTTGAGGAATCGCCTTGCTGCCCTAGGACGGGAGATGCCTGCGACTCGTCACAGGATTTATGGTTGGGTCCACTCTTTGGACAAGTCTTGGTGGAGTCGCATGACGACATACGTCTTGAGCCGATGGGGCGAGGAGTTGCACGCTTGCGGTTTGTATGCAGTCGTTCGTGCCACCATGTATGGCTTGCCTGTCAGTTTAAGACATTTCTGTGCTTTGTTCGAACTATATAATCCAGACTCGAACACTTTTCTGACCTGGTAGGGGGAGTTGGGCTTGGCTCTTCATGAGATGCACAGGATTTCTGGCTTGCCCATGGGACAGATGCTATACCAGGAGTACTTTCCCTCTAATCATGAATTGGACCAGTTGAAGGATCGCATGCCTGATCGCTATGAGACTCTATAGGATCTCGCTTGTCATTATCACATTGCTTTGGCACAGTCTGAGCCTTTAGCAAAAAGGACCAAGGCCTCCGTGAGTCTGAAGCAGTTTGCGAACTATTTGTTCAAGAACCTGGAGAACAGTTCTGGCGAGGCTATTTGTGAGTTGGCCCCACTTACTCCCTCAGAGGTGAACAGTTTGTTGAAGAAGATTGACGCTCGTTCTTATACCACTAGCAGCCTTGAGGGTGGTTTTCCCACAGGTACCAGGTTCAGATCCTTCTTATGGCATGCGACCACACCGATTCGACCGATGACTCTTCTTGCCGGTTATCTCGCTATTTGGTTGAAGAAGTGCGTGGTTCCATATCAGTCTGGTGACGCCTTGCCTTTAGAGGTGCTCTACCCAGCCGTTCAGCTTGCTTATAAGAAAGAGCTTTCACTTCTTCCGGTGATGGTAGCTGACATTCACCGAGGACTTCGACAGCTTTCCAGTGCCTTCACACGGAAGGAGACCGATTTGCCAGGTCAGATTCCCACTCTTAAGGTGGAGCTTCCGTACGCTTATCTGATGGCTTGGTTCGTCCTCCACCGCTCGGATATGATGTCGGTGCCGAACGCCACAGACCACTCTGTTCCCTTGCTACAGTTGCTTGAGAATGGCAGGTGGGAGGGCCGCGGATTTTCTGATGTCAGACAGCAGCTGCAGGTCCACAAGTGTTGGGCATTTTCCACTTATTTTCCGCAGTTCTCTGGCCGATACGGTGAGTGCTTGATCGATGAGGAGAAGCCGAAAGAGTATCGGACTCAACTAGACATCGGCTGCTTCAACTGGTTGGTGAACATTAGGCCCGGCTATCTGACTTTCTGGGTGAGGGATCAGTGCTTCATAGAACCATATCTGCCCTGCCGATTCGCTCGCCAGTTTGGCTATGATCAGCTCTACATCGGGAATCCTCGTCAGCAGTTTCGGACCCATAGTGGTTTGGTAGACGGTCTCCGTGCATGGTTGTGGACCGTGACTGGCTGTACTGGTGCTAAGTTCAGTCTCCCGAGTATTGATCGACAGTTGAACCTCACTTTCTTGAGCTGCAAGTGGTTACTAGCAGCTAACAAGACTGTCCCCGTGAAGCCGATTGCAGAGATAGAGGTTGAGGAGGCTTCTCAGATTGATTCCCTTAGGATTCGGGAGAACGCTCGGGCACAGAGGACGCGGAACAAGACTCGCCGGATTGATGAAGAGGGCCAGAGGACATTCCATTCCACAGACGAGGCTTCAGACAGGGATCCCGAAGATTACGATGACTTTTCCGAGCGAGGTTTGCAATTCATCTTTTCCTTCTATCTTCCAGAAGTATTGAAACTGACTATGGTTTGATGTTTCAGGGACCACAGTTGATCATGATGAAGAGTTCCGTCCTCCTCCCCAGGCGAGACCTTCGATCCCTACTGCTAGGCGGAAGAGATTAGCCCGTAAGCCGCGTGCAGCTTCCCGAGCTTCTGATATGGACCTGGCTGGCGATGATCCTGCCAGTGACGGAGGTAATATCCATCCTGTGAACCATTCTCTTGGTTATTCGAAACATTGACTCATGTTCTTCTATCTCTATATAGGAGTGCGTGGAGAGAATGAGATGAGTCCCGATCCCATTCCCGTATCTCCCGATGAGTCTGACCCACTACCTCATGTAGAGAGGCCTACAGGAGTTGCTGACATTAGAGAGGAGATCAATGTAGGACCCGATTCCGTGAATCCAGGTACATCTAACACTGACACTGTATTTCTTTAGGTAATACACAAATGAATTTGTGTATCCTCTAACTATCCTCTACTTCTTGCTCCTTCAGATAATTTGCAGGAGGCGAATCCTGGAAATGAAGAGGCTGATGCACCCGTGAGAGGTAACTCATTTCCATTAGTTGTAGTCTCTTCATTCTTCTTTCGCACTTATATTCTTTTATGTCAGATTTCTCCATTGATGATTTTGACGAGGGAAGCTTGTTTGCGGACACTCCTATGATGCACTACATATATAGCTCTCCTCAGATCGATGACCAGTTACCTGGGGATATGTTTTCTGAGCCCGCCTTCGCTGAAAATCCTGAGGATGGTTCCTTTGAAGGTATGTGCCTCTTTCTGAGTTGATTATAGGACCAACCAATCTTGACTAATGCAACTATAATGTAACACCTCTGCGAATTCTGTTTTGAATCTGGCAGGAGCTTTTGTTGAGAAAGACCCTGTTGAGCCGGCTGTGAGACCAACTACACCAGTTGATGCACCTACAGCCGTTACACCTCCACTACCCCCAGCGGCTCAAGGGGAAGAAGGTATAAGTCAACTCATTGAAGAGTGCTATTCCTTTTTCTTATTAAGACTTTTGACGGACTTCTCCCTTTTTTGTGTAGGGCGTTCTTCTCGTCTTCATGTCTTAGTGAAGGAGTTGTTATCTGACGACGATCCTGACAAGGTCGTCATCTGCATAGAAGTTCGCTCCTTCTTCTCCTTTGTGAATGCTATGATCGGCAAGCTCTTCCACGGTGGACTTTCACTTCACCAGTTTAAACCTCTCCTTAATTCCAGAATCAACTTGATAAGGGAAGCAGGATATCCAGACTTGGCGAAGGCTATAGTTGACGATCTTGACTGCTTAGAGCATGAGCTCCAGATGTTTCGTGAGCTTCGAGATACCGGTGTCTCTTCCTTCATTGCTGCTGAGCTGGAGACCCGTTTACAGTCATTGCGCGAGACTCAGATTCTCGCTGATCTTGAGACTCAGGTGCAGCGAGACCGAGTGGATCGAGTTGAGACTAGCCTTGCCACCAGGTTATCTTCCCTTGCCGAGCTTGACTCTTCCATCACCTCTTGTGAGACCCAGATAGACCAGCTCAGAAGAGAACTCCGCGAGAAAGAGGAGACCTTGGGTATTCTCCAGATGACGAGAGGATAGGATCAGCAGACCTGCACGGCTTTGTCTAGTGAGTTGAAGTCCTTGAAGCAGAAGCTGGTCGAGACAGAAGAGACTGCTGCGAAGACTTCGACCGCCACTGAGGAGTCCATTAGAGCTGAGCTTAGCCAAGCTTATGATGATAAGCTGTCTAAGTTCAGTCAGCAGATTTTTAGCCACGGGCTTGATGTGTGATTTTGTTTGCTGAGTGTTTTGACTCTTGACTCTTTTAGTGAATTTCCTTTTTATCTTTATTATGATTCGTCATTCCGTTTGAAATGATTGACCACAATACTCATAGGATTTTTGGCAAACCCTCAGCCATCAACGGATTTGGTTAGCCTTTACCGACTACCGTTTGAGTCGGGCTAGCATGCGAATTGTTTAAATCCGCTCGCATGTAACGTTGCGCTCAGAGATTGAATTCTCTGAGACTTCATGCTATGATGTCGAATACATAGACTTCGCCATTGTTACGGGAATAGGCTACCCGGCAACACGTATTAGGTGTTGACTTTAGGATTTTTGGCTAACCCCCAGCCTTCAACGGATTTGATTAGTCTTTACCGACTACCGTTTGAGTCGGGCTAGCGTGCAGATTGTCTAAATCCGTTCCACACGTGACGTTAAGCTAAAAGAGTTAACTCTTTTAGTGCTACGATATTGAATGCGTAGACTTTGTCTTTCTCCTGTGAAAAGACTAAACAGCAACGTGTATAAGACGTTAACTTAGGATTTTTGGCAAATCCTCAGCCTTTAACGGATTTGATGTGCTCTTACCGACTACCGTTTGAGTCGGGCTTACATGCGGATTGTTTTAATACGTTCCGCATGTGACGTTGTGCTAAAGGAATGAACTCCCCTAGACTTTGTGCTACAATTTCGAATATGTAGACTTCGCCGTTGTTATGGGAATAGGCTACCCAGCAACGTGTATTAGACGTTGACTTATCCCTAGTTAGGCTTTGGGATAAAGGTCCCCAGAGTCAGGCTCTGGTATCTTTTTCTACGGATAAAGATCAAACCGGCGACGCGTGTTAGGCATCGACATATCCTTTCTTAGGATTCAGGATGAAATTCCCCATGCGTGTAAGGCATGGATTTTGGTGTTATTAATAACAACCTGCCACAATATGGAATATGTGGGCGAGTGTTCTTTTCAACGGTTAAGAACTAACCGGCGACGCGTGTTAGGCGTCGACTTATCCTTACTTAGGTTTTAGGATAAAATACCCCAGAATCGAACTCTAGTGTCTTTTTCTACGGAAAAAGACTAAACCGGCAGCGCGTGTTAGGCGCAGACTTATCCCTGCTTAGGATTCGGGATAAACTTCCTAGGATGAATCCTAAATTGCTAAATTTTGGGAAAACAGTTAGGGTGGGAAAGGAAGAATTTTATATTCTATTTCCCGGATCCTGGAAAGGAAGAATTTTATATTCTATTTCCAGTGCAAGAAAGAAACTGGAAGTGGGATCTCCACTCCGAGAATCTGGAAGATCTAGATAAACTTACCTTTTATAGGATGGGTTATCTGATCGAAAGAAGAATTCTTCGTTTATCGAAGTGAAATTTCTACTTCGGTTATAACCATGAAAAGTTTGAACCAAAGAGAAAGAAATGGAGCTCTTTCGTTTATCGAAAGGGGACTCCGAACTGAGAGTAGACCTTTTTGGTGGACTCACTGTCAATTGAAATTGATCAGTGAGGGATTTTGGTGGTGAAAATTAAATTAGGTTATCCTCTAGAATATCGGGTGTAATATACTTCGAGGAACTTCCCGATAAATGAGTTGTCCTGAATGTACTAGGGATAGTACTTTTTCAAAAACTTCCCATTTATTGGCATTAATTGCCTGTCACCCTCTAAAGAAATTAGGCGGTAAGCACCGTTTGAATAGACTGTGTCTATCACAAACGGCCCTTCCCACTTGGGTTCGAATTTACCTTTCTTCTTGGAAGTGAGGATTATTGGTCGACGAGCAGCGAGGACCAGATCTCCTTCCTTGAAGCTTCTTTGGCGAACCCTTTTGTCAAAAGCCCTGGATATCCTAGCTTGATAGAACTCGATGTGTTGTTGAGCCTCCAAGTGCTTTTCGTCCAGCCTTTCGAGTTCCTCAAGACGCTTTTGATGTTGCTCTTCGGTCGTCATCTCCGTAGCGAGAGCGATCCGAAGGGAGGGAATTTGAATCTCCAAAGGTAGCACAGCTTCACATCCGTATACCAACGAATATGGGGTAGCTCCCGTGGGTGTGCGTATGGTAGTGCGATAAGCCCAGAGTGCTTCGCCGAGTTTATCATCCCAATCTCGCTTATTGGTCTTCACGAGCTTTGACAGAATCTTGATGATCATCTTGTTGAAAGCTTCAGCTAATCCGTTCGCAGCGGGGTAATAAGCTGTCGACGAAACATCCTGAATTTTGAATTTGTCACAAAACCTGATGAAGGCGTTGCTTATGAATTGTGGACCGTTGTCATGAATGATCCGCCTCGGCACGCCGTGTCGATATATGACGTGATGCTTGATGAAGTTGATGACGTTGTTCGTCTTCACTTCTTTAAGCGGAATGGCTTCAGCCCACTTTGAAAAGTAGTCGGTGATAGAGAGAATAAATCGATCACCTTTGACTGAAGGTGGGAAGATGGGACCGACGATATCCATACCCCATGTCTCGAATGGCCAAGACGTGGTTGATGTGTGTAATCGCTCCGGTGGTTGGTGCATATAATTCGCATGCACTTGGCAAGCGTGACATTCTCGGGCGTACTCGATCGCGTCACGAACCATTGTTGGCCAGAAATATCCCATTCTTCTGATTCGATCATACAGCTTGGGACCAGGCTGATGCGCACCGCATTCTCCTTCATGTGCTTCCTTAAGAACTTCTTTTGCTTCTTCGTTCGAAAGGCATCGGAGAAGTAAGTCGTCATATCCCCGGCGATATAACGTACGGGTCTCGGTATTGTAAAAGAACCGTGGTGCTCTTCGGCGAATAGATTCTTTTTCCTTTACATCCTCCGGCAAAATACCGTATTGGACGTAATCGATGATGGGAAAACGCCAATCTCGGGACTCGGACCCGATTTGGGTTGAGTTCACCTCTTTGGCGTTTACGTTTCTATCTTCCTCCTCTTCGATATCCATATCGTATATGGGTACGCAGAGTTGGTGTGATCTTACTGTGACTAGCAGTTCAGTTTCGGGCGGTTGCGCGAGTGATACTGCTAGTGCTGCCAGTGCATCTGCATAAGCGTTCTGAAGACGCGGGATGTATTCAATGTAAAATTCTTCAAAAGAATCTGCCATTCTGACGGCCTCTTGGTGGTATGGAATCAGATCTGGGTTCCTGACTTCATACTCCCCACGAACTTGGTTGACAATTAGTTGAGAATCCCCAAAGGCTTCGAGATATTCGACCCCCAGCTCCTTGGCGAAACTGAGTCCTATGAGGAGTGCGTTATACTCAGCTACGTTGTTAGAGCATGGACTCGTCAGCGAATAAGCTCGAGGCATCACGTGCTTCCCTGGGGAAACTAAGACAACTCCGACTCCGGAGGAGACTCTAGAACATCCCGGAGTTACTGCCTTATTGACTGCTCTCGAGGCACCATCAAAGTATAACTGCCATACTTGTTGGTGTGACGTGGTATTAACCTCGTGGGTTTCATCTGGCAAGTCATCGTATACTTCAATCGTATCTGTTGTCGGACTTGCCGCCAAAAGATCACAAATCGCTTGTTCTTTGACTGACTTCTGCTGTTTGAAGTGCAAATCATACTGGGACAAGAGGAGGGCCCACTTTGCCAACCGCCAATTCATCGAACCTGGTTGAGTCATGAATACCCATACCGGATTAACATTAGCGATGACGTAAATCGTCTGGCCAACTAAGTAATGTCGCATCTTCTGTACCGCAAACACCAATGCGAGACATTCTTTCTCGATCATCGGGTATCAAGACTCGGCGCCTATCAAGGTCCGACTTAGGTAATAGACTGCCTGTTCGTGACCATTATCATCGTCTTGTGCTAATAAAGCACTTATCGAATGGTTCATCGCCTTGATGTAAATCAAGAACGGTTTATCTGATTTTGGTGCAACAAGAACAGGGGGATTCATCAGATATGCCTTGATATCTTCGAATGCTTTTTGGCAGGTGTCGTCCCAAATAAATGACACGCCCTTCTTGTTTAGCTTAGAAAATGGTTGGCACTTCCCGGAAAGATTCGAGATGAACCGCCTGATGTAAGCTAAACGCCCTTGCAATCCTCTGAGTTCTCTTAGATTCCTCGGGGGTTGCAATTCATTTATCGCTTTTACCTTGTCTGGGTCAATGTGTATACCCTTAGTGGTGACGATGAATCCAAGGAATTTTCCGCTGGACATTCCGAGGAAGGATTTTGTGGGATTCATCTTTAATTGATGACTCCGCATGAGATCAAACATCGTTCTCAAGTCTTTGACGTGATCTTCTTTGTTGCGGCTTTTTACCACCAAATCATCAACGTAGCATTCAACAGTTTTCCTGAGGTGCTTCTGGAAAATCTTAGTCATCGCTCGTTGGTATGTGACACCCGCATTCTTCAGACCGAAAGGCATCACCGTATAGCAGAAGATACCGAGGGGCGTTCTGAATGCTGTATGTTTCTCATCGTCTGGGTGCATCTTGATTTGATTATACCCCGAAAAGCCGTCCATGAAAGACATTCTTTCGAATCCGCATGTATTGTCGATAATGACATCCGTGATCGGGAGAGGGAAATCGTCTTTCGGACACGCTTCATTCAGGTTCCTGAAGTCGATGCAAATCCTGATTTTGCCATTCTTCTTCATGACAGGAACGATGTTGGCTAACCAGTCTGGATGTTGTTCCTCTCGGATGAATTCTGAGTCGATCAACTTCTTAACCTCAGCCTCGATGGCTTCCATGATCTGTGAACGAAACCGTCTTTGCTGTTGCTTGACAGGTTTGGCATCCGGCTTGATGTCGAGGCGGTGCATTGCCACATTGGGGTCAAGTCCTGGCATGTCTTCATAGTTCCAGGCGAAGACATCAATGTACTCTCTGATCAAGGCAATTAATTCCTCCTTTTCATCTGGGGGAAGACTACCGCTGATGAATATGGGCTTTGGATTGGCCTCATCGCCCATATTAATTTGGACTACTTCGTCTTCGGTGGGTGGCTCTCTTTGCTCGAACCTATCACCATACTGCATGTTTAAGTGATGAACCCATGGGTCCTCCTACGTTGGCATTTGATCATCGTCCTCCATCGTAGATGGATCCGCTGTGGTCATGTTTGACATCAAGGTCTTGAACATTTCTCCCAAACTTGTGTCGGAATCCTCAGCTGAAGAATCTGGCAAATACCCATCCTTAGCTTTGTTAGCAATGTGATCAATGATTTGCCAGCCACATTCGTCTTCCGATGAGACATAGCCTAGGCCTCTCTTGTGATGGTAATAATTATCTGGTTTCCCCTTTGGTACATACGCCGCTTTGACTGGGACACGAGAACCTCGATCGAAGTATAAACCCTCTCCAAGTGTGAAGTCGTACCCTTGTTTTTCCATGAGCACACGCGCTTCCGGACTATACTTAGATAAGTGCAGACCAGATTTGTCGTCATCTTCATCTTCTCTTAGGAAATGATCTGGCACCGGAAGATTTTCTCCTTTACCGTATATCACTGCCTTTTGTCCTCCTGTTTTGGCAGGAATAATCCGAGTTGTTCTGAAAGAATGCTGGGGACGCTTCTTTGTTACATAAGAAGATCGGAGCGGCATACATAACTCAGGATTATCGTATAATCCCTTTATCGCATCATCAAGAGACAAGGAATACTCTAAATCACGATTTATTTTAATATCAGCAAGTTGCCAGTTACAACCGCCATCTGACAACTGTTCGTCGTCGAGATTGATTACAAAGGGTACAATGTCATTCAAAACAAAACCACCATTGTAATCGAATCCGGCCTCGGAATCAACTTCTTCTCCGCTGTCCGTGCCTTGGATCGATGGTTCCGTATCAGATTCGTTACCATAAAGGAGAGAATCTGTGAAGTAGTTCTCATACCCTTTGAATGGTTGCTTATCCGCGACCACCGTCCTAACTCTTCCATCAGTGTCGACATATTTCAAGCACTGATGTAGAGTAGAGGGAACTATAACATTACTATGGATCCAAGGCCGACCCAATAGTAAGTTATAGGATGTCTCAGCATCAATCACGTAGCACGTGACCTCCGTTTTCAGATCGCCCATCTGGCACTTTATCCGGATTTTCCCCAAAGGTCTTGACCCGCTGGTGTTGAATCCGTAAATGACTGTGCCCGTAGATGCCAACTTGCTGACTGGAATGCCAAGGCTGTGCATTAGGCGAAGTGGCATAATACTCACAGCGGAACCCGGATCCACTTGGATTCGGTTGACCTCGCTGGAGCCAATGTACCCGACGAAGTACAAGGGCCGGTCATGATTTGAATTCTTCGTCTGCATGTCCTCTTTGGTGAAGGTGATGCAGGGAAGATTCTTGGCCGCCACATTACACTGTTGGGCTAACATTTCCAGTTCTTCGGGAGCTGGTTTGATCCTGGTGAGGAATGCCTCTGAATCGGCCAAGGCTTCTTGCAAGGCTTCTCTAGTTTCCTTGGACAATCGGAGCAACTCGTACAGCGTTATCCGCGCTGGAATATTGGCTAGCTGAGCCATGATGTCGAAGGCACGCGGATTTTTTGAACTCTCCGGTTTGTCCTTTCCAATCGGACGACTAAAACGAGACTGCTTCGGATTCTGAACCTCCTCGGGCCCCTTTTCTTTCTGTTTGTCAACCGACTGTCGTCGAGCATCTTCAACCGGTTTGGGAACTATAATCACCCCCAGCTCTGTGAGAGTCTTGGCTGGTCCTCGTTTTGTCACCCACTGCTCAGCAAATTGATCGCCAGGGGATGGATATTTGAAGTGGTATTCATTTCCACTCCGGGTCGCAAAGACCTCCTGTTCCTCGTCGGAAAGTGGGAAAGCGGGGATTCTTTCGTCATCTTCTCCTGGGATGGCAGAAACTCCGTAACAAGACTTGCCTTTCCCTTTGGACTTCTTCTTGGATGACGATCCGGCCCATTGTTCATCTTCAATCAGGTCGGGGTGCACCCAGAGAATTTCACCGTTTGGGGCTGTGTGAGGCACAAGTCCCTTTTGGCGCTGTCCGTGTGGATCATCATTCACTGTCTTCATCCCGACTTTGGTGACACGTTTTGGCTCGAACCAATCTGTAGGTACTGATCCAAAACTGATCGACACCGTATTTGCTCCCACATTCTTGGCCGGTTTTGGAGTTATGACTCCTACATCGATCAACGCCTGGATCTTGTCCTTAAGGTGGTAGCAAGACTTCGTTGGGTGGTGGACCGCTCTGTGGTACACGCAGTACTTCGGGTCCGTCACCTTAGTGGCTCCTTCATGATCCACGATCGCCGGCAACTGGATTTTGTTGTTCTCCAACAAGTACTTGAAGATGCTGAGGACTTCATCATCCTTGAAGGAGTAGACTTTGGGAAACCTCGGCTCCGAAGACTTTTGCTTCTGAGACCGTTGCTGCCAATGCGGCTGCGATTGTTGTGGCGCTCGCTGCTGCTGCTGTTGCTGAGGTTGCAATTGAAATGTCTGGTTAGCATCAACAGCATTAACATGAGCTTTACCTTTCCCTTTCTGGTTGAAGTTCTGCTTCGGAGGATTAGTAGCCGGTTGGCCTCTTTCCGCCTTCTTTCTTCTGAGGAATCGCTCAGCTTGCTCTCCTCGGACTTTCAAATCCTTCCAGGTCTTGGATGGTGCGGTGCCCATTGCTTCCAACACATCCAGCGAAAGGTTGTTGTGGCAGGTCTGGAGGATGAATTCCTCGGTGATTGGGTCCCGACAATTCATCGCCTTGTTGCGGAACCTCTTGACGAAGGTGTCGACTAGCTCCCCGTCTTTCTACTTCTCATCGAGCAACGATCCGATAGAGATTTCGGTGTCGTCGTCGAAGAAGTTCGCGAGGAACTTAGTCTCCATGTCGTCCCAGCTGTTTATGCTTCCTGGCTTGAGGCGACGATACCAATCGAAGGCAGCTCCGCGAAGAGTGCCGACGAATGACCGTACCATCAGAGGCTCATTACCAGAGATGACTCCCAAGTGCGATTTGAAGTAAATCAAATGCTGAGTAGGGGAACCCATCCCATTAAACGGCGTGAAGTTAATTAGACTAAACTTCGCCGGATATGGGATTGATTCCCACTCTCTTGGGTATGGACAAGGAATGCCCGTCTTTTTCGTCTCTTGAGCAGAGATCAATGTGTTGATCTTGCTCTCGAGATTTTTAATTTTTAGGCTTTCACCTGTGTCTTCGCTAGCATTCTCGTTACCACCCCCTGGGTTGATGGGAGGGTTGTTAGCATTGCGAACCTCATTTGTGTCCTCATCTTCTAGGTTGTTCTGGTTGGGACGACTTGGTTCGCCTTGTTGGTTCCTCAATGCTTGAATCTGTTGGTCATGCATCTCTCTCATGTTCTGCATAGCCATTTGCATTTCGAACCTAAAGGTTTCCTGTTGTTTGGCCATGGCATCTTCAAGCATCTTGGCCACTTGCTCCGCGCTTATCATAAACGACTCGCGGGCTTGTCCTTCA
Source organism: Asparagus kiusianus (assembly GCA_022839385.1). Taxonomy (NCBI): domain Eukaryota; kingdom Viridiplantae; phylum Streptophyta; class Magnoliopsida; order Asparagales; family Asparagaceae; genus Asparagus; species Asparagus kiusianus. The sequence continues at coordinate 24,963 of BQKN01067271.1, forward strand.
CTGGACACGGTGTTATCAGACGCCACTGCTGAGCCAGCATCTGATTCTTCATCTCCCGAAGGTACTCTTGTTCGGACTCTACCATACGTCGCGCGAATGATAGCCCCGGATTGTAGACGAGTTACACGTCGGGGTATTTCTGGAACCGCCTCGGGGTTATCCTGAGCCGATGTTCCTGCGCTGGTCATATTTGCGGTGACCCTTGAATGCTCACCATCTTCGATCATCTTCCTTCTTCGTTGGAAACGCCTATGCCTTGGTTTTGGCGTTCCATTGCTGAGTCTTTCGAACACAGAGACTCTTTCGGGGACTGTCTTAACACAGTTGCATTCCGACAGTACCGCCCGAATGAGCTTTGAGCAAGGACATTGTGTTTCGAGCCTTCGAGGGCTCCTCTTTCTGGATTTATTCGTACCCCCGGCACGATAGTACAGCTCGTCCGTTTGAAGATCGGAGCAACCTATCGTGTGTTGGCATGATCTCTCAGGTATAACGTCATCGTTATCAGATGACAACGTTTCCTTCTAAGGATGAATTGTCTTCTTCGGACCATCCAGAGTCACACGCCTTGAAACTCGCCTTTGTGGGCGTGAATCTTCAGCGGGCTCTTGCACTTCGATGCGCAAAGTTATGCGCTTGGGTGCCACAATTTTCTCCAAGTGTTGAGGGTTGCAGCGACCCCCAGCATGTTGCATTGGTTGGGACTTCTTCATTGGCCCCAAGCGTTCCTGTACTAGAGCTTTACCTCGTTCCTTCGGAAGTGGGCCGAGGCGCTCCAAAACTGATTTTCTCTTCTGGGATGGTCCTGCGGGATCTCCCTGAGCAGTTGTAGAAATTACCGGCTGTTTGGATTGATTTTCTGGGTGTTGAATCTTCGGAGGCTACGGTTGTCGCTCCTTGGTCTGAACCGTTGCTTCAGACTTTGGCCTCCAAACCTTGCGAGTTGGTGGCGGCTTTTTGACCACCTCCTTCTGCAGCTTCCGACGGGCTTCTTCAGCTTTGGCCCGTGCTTGCGCCGATAACGCGCGCCGTTTGCGGATGCGTTCCTCCAATGTCGAGCGATTCCGTTTGACACGGACCCACTCCATAGTCGATGGTTTGGAGGAACCACCCTTCATTTGCTGTTGAGGCTGTTTGCCTCGTTTATTCTTTAGGTCCGCATGGTAGCGGACCCCGTCAACGGACTCCATGGCCTTGGCGAATTGCTTCGCGAGGCGTTGATGCTGCCTCTGGCGGGCTCTCTTAGAGAGAGTCACCACGCCTTCAATGGCGGATTTGACCTTCTTTGAGGTCGGTAGGGCCTCACTCAACGCAGCTTCGGCGTCGATTGGGGTGAGGTCGTCGTTGGTGGCTTCAACTTCCTCACACCAACGGACTTTTCTCTTGTAGGAGAACTTCTGAAACTTCTTGGACTTGGGGGAGGAGGTAGATCCGGACGAGGACACGTACTCCTCGTACTTCTGCTGGTCGAATTCATACTCGACCTCCTTCACGACCGGGATCGAGATCCGCGGCTGCGACACTCCGATCTCGGCAGCGAGATCGGTGGCTCCCACTGTGGTCGCCAGATTGTTCGCGGGAAAAATCAACTTCTTCTTCATTGACGAACTCATTGCACTCAATGTTAACAACTTTTTGCGTTTACAAAGATCCGGTCTTTTTATAAGAGCCGGTTACAACGAAATTCAAAATAAATAAAAAAAATTACAACTTTCCTTATTTAACGAACAGATCGCGAGCTCCTGTTTTACGGTCACTCGCTTTGTGGGTTGTTTGCCTGTGTCGGGGTTGATTACCGTGGACCACCGTGCAATCTCGATCCAAACAGATCTACGTGGTATAACGGGTATTATCCCACCAAGGAGATAATAGCCGGGAGGGATCGTTTCACCAAGGAAACGACCGCTCGAATCTCGGGATCTAAGAACCAAGCTTAGATCCGGAGTAGAACAACATAGATCTGAGGATTAGCCTCTTCGAACTCCTGCCTTGTTTGTTGCGGGTGCTTGCCAAGAACTGAATCCAAGGGTCCAAGTCTCCAAGCCTTCACAAATCTGAGTTGAGGTGACAATCCGGCAGAGTTTCGGCTCTTCAGAAGTTCCGAAAAAAAGTCCTCCCAAATGAACAACCACCCCCCCTATTTATAGCCTCTCTGAACTGTGCATTTGTGCACAAGAGAGAAGGGGGGGAGTCGGGCCACCTCAGGGTGGCTCGGCTGCCGAGCCACCTCAGGGTTGCTCGGCCTTGGCCGAGCCACCCTAGGGCGGTGGCCACCCTGGGGTGGCTCAGCTTGGGCCGAGCCACCCCGGGTTGGTTCGGTTTGGGCCGAGTCCCCCGGGTGTGTTTCGTTTTGTCGTTTTCCCGTCCTTCGGTTATGTCCGTGATTCGGTTGTTCGTTTGATTTGTTTGGGTTCTTGATTTGATAGCCCGAGTCTTCATTTGGCAGTAAATCTGCCTCGGTGTTTGAGTTCAAGTCCGTTTTGTTGTTGGACGACTCGTTAACTTTCTGAACCATTGGATTGGTTCCACACGCGAACGTATTCCGTTGCTTATGTGCCTCATCGCCTCGTCGCTCGAACATCCGTTGATTTGTCGAATCATCGTGCCGAGCCATGCTAAGGGACCTATAGGCAATTTTATACGCCTACAGTGTTCGAAAAGAAGTGTGCTTCTCATCACCAGGATACATCTTAATTTGGTTGTACCCTTAGAATCCATCCATAAAGAACATCCTTTCAAACTCGCATGTATTGTCAATAATAACATTCGTGATGGCTAAAGGAAAATCGTCATTTGGACAAGCCGAATTTAAATCTTGAAAGTCAATGCATACTCGAATTTTCTCATTCTTTTTCAGAACAGGAACGATATTGGCTACCCAGTCAGGATGTTGCTCCTCACGGATAAATCCTAATTCAATGAGCTTTTTGACTTCAATTTTAATTGCCTCCATGATCTGGGGTCGAAATCACCATTGTTGTTGCTTAACAGGCTTAACGTCTAGTTTGATGTTTGTTCGCGGGAAAAATAGTTGCTTTCTTCATTACTGATTCCATTGTACACTCTTGTAATAGTTTATCGATCACAAAGATCCGGTCTTTTTATAAGATCCGGTTACAATGAAAATCAAATAAAAAGAAATAAAAAATTACAACTTTGTTTCCTTGTTTGTCGAACAAATCGCGAGCTCCTGTTTTGCGGTCACTCGCTTGCGTGGGTTGTTTGCCTGTGCCGGGGTTTATCCATGGACCACCGCGAGATCTAGATCCGGTCGGATCTACGCAGTATAACGGGTACTATTTCACCAAGGAAATAATAGCCGGGAGGGATTGTTTCACCAAGGAAACAACCGCTCGAATCTCGGGATCAAAGAACCAAGCTTTGATCCGGAGTGTACCTACGTAGATCTGAGATCTGAGATCCGGTTTCTCTCGAACACCTGCCTTATTTGACGTTGATGATCGCCGAGCACCAGATCTGGATGAGCAAGTCTTCAAAGTCTTAAAGTTCTGATCTTTTTTAGATCTGAGTCTCCAATTCAGCAGGGCTTCGCCTCCTCCAAAATCCAACCTTTGACAAATGAACACACATAGCCTATTTATAGGCACTCAGAACTGTGCCCGTGCACAGTTCTGGGCCGAGCCACCTCAGGGTGGCTCGGCTTGGGCCGAGCCACCTTAGGGTGGCTCGGTTTCGGCCGAGTCCCCCCGGGTGTTGCCGTGATGTCCGTCGTTCGGTTGTTTTGTCCGTGATTCAGGTTTGTGGTTGACTTAGTCTGGAATCGATTTGTTGATTCCCAATTTGGCAGTAAATCCACTTCTGAGTTCGAGTCCGAAGTTGATCTTGATTCGATCGCGATTCATCCGAGTCCGTTCTTGGTTGGACGACTCATTGACTCCCCGAACCGTTGGATTGATTCCGCACGCGAATGCATTCTGTTGATCGCGAGCAATTTGTTGACCTCGTCGTCTCGTCACTCGATGGTTCGTTGATTCCTCGTGTCGAGCTGTGCGAAGGGACCTATAGGCAATTTTATACGCCTACAGATCCCCCCTCCAAAGTATTTCAGTCTCGTTCTTTTATAGAAGAGTCTGGAATACTTTGGATGTGATTGTCCCAACCTTCAGTCGGTGTAACAGGACCTTGGAATGACTTTTTGTTCTGCATTCCTTCAATCCTTCAGGTTGTCCGGTGCTTTGTCGAACATCTGTAAGGGTTCCGGTGCTGCATTTATTGTCTGACCGTTGTCGGAATTTTGAACTTGAAGTCGATTCTTGATTTCTTGATTTTTAGCTCGAGTTGGTTGCTTCAACATAGAACTGATCATCGATTGACGGCGTTGAATCTTCATTTACAACGCGTTGTCTGGCGTTTGAGCTTCATTGCGACGCGTTGTTTGGCGTCCAGGCTTCATTGTGACGCTTTGTTCGACGTCTGACACAGTTTATACTCGTACGTCTTCTGGAGTATACACAGTTTAAGCTCTTAAGGTATTGGAGCGTGTCAGATACTTGAGTCACGAGACCAATTCATAAAATTGATGCGTCAATGACTCGTATTTATAGAATTTTTGGCAAATTCTCAGCCATCAACGGGTTTGATGTGCCTTTACCGACTACCGTTTGAGTCGGGCTAGCATGCGGATTGTTTAAGTCCGTTCCGCATGTGATGTTAGCTAAAAGAGTTAACCCTTTTAGTGCTATGATATTGAATACGTAGACTTCGTCTTTCTCCCGTGAAAAGACCAAACAGCAACGTGTATTAGACGTTGACTTAGGATTTTTGGCAAATCCTCAGCCTTCAACGGATTTGACGTGCTCTTACCGATTACCGTTTGAATCGGGCTTACATGCGAATTGTTTAAATCCGTTCCGCATGTGACGTTGTGCTAAAGGAATGAACTCCTTTAGACTTTGTGCTATGATGTTGAATACATAGACTTTACCATTTGTTACGGGAATAGGTTACCCGGCGACGCGTGTTAGGCGTTGACTTTAGGGTTTTTGGCTAACCCCCAGCCTTCAACGGATTTGATTAGCCTTTACCGACTACTGTTTGAGTCGGGCTAGCATGCGGATTGTTTTAGTCCGTTCCGCATGTGACGTTGTGCTAAAGGAATGAACTCCCTTAGACTTTGTGCTACAACTTCGAATATGTAGACTTCGCCATTGTTATGGGAATAGGCTACCCAGCAACGTGTATTAGACGTTGGCTTATCCCTACTTAGGCTTCGGGATAAAATTCCCCAGGTTTAGACCCTGGTGCCTTTTTCAATCGGCGAAAGACTAAACCGACGACGCGTGTTAGGCATCGGCATATCCTTTCTTAGGATTCAGGATGAAATTCCCCATGCGTGTGAGGCATGGATTTTGGTGTTATTAATAACAACATGCCACAATGTTGAATATGCAGACGGGTGTTCTTTTTAATGGTCAAGAACTAACCGGCGGCGCGTGTTAGGCGTCGGCATATCCTTGCTTAGGTTTCAGGATAAAATACCCCAGAATCGAACTCTGGTGTCTTTTTCTGCGGAAAAAGACTAAACCGGCAGCGCGTGTTAGGCGTAGACTTATCCCTGCTTAGGATTCGGGATAAACTTCCTAGGATGAATCCTAAATTCTTAGAAAAGGATTGGTGTGGGAAGGAAGAAATTTATATTCTATTCCCAGTTGGAAAGGAGACTCGAGGTGGGATCTCCACCCCCAGAATCCGAAAAGGTGAAACTGAGAGTGGGATCTCCACTCCGAGAATCGAAGAGATTCGGATAACCCTAACTGTCGAAAGGTTTGATTACCGAGGTAAAGATGAATTTCTCGTTTATCGAGAGTGAATTGTGGTTTTGGTCCTAACTGTATGAAGGTTTGACCAAACTGGAGCTTGAGATGACCCTAACTGTAGGAAGGTTTGATCACTTGATTTGAAAGCGGACCTCTCGTTCATTGGAGGAATCGAGAGGGGATTTTGGTTGTGGTCCTAACTGTAGGAAGGTTTGACCAAGTGGGGGGTTTGAGATGACCCTAACTGTAGGAAGGTTTGATCACTCGATTTGAAAGCGGACCTCTCATTCATTGAAGGAATCGAGAGGGGATTTTGGTTTTGGCCCTAACTGTAGGAAGGTTTGACCAAGTGAAAAAGGAGAGTAAGAGTACAAATCACTGTAGGAATGTTGATTCGTACAAATCACTCAAAGGGGGTTCTTGATGTTAAGTGATAAAGACTTAACAAAACAAAAGGTTTTGACAATTCGTCAATGATTGATAGATCAAAATTCCAAGTATTATATCCGGACTCTAACAATAGGAGTGTTGAGTGCACAGATACATCAAAAGTTTGAGTGGATTTAACCGAAAGGAATTTTAGTGGACCCACCGTCAATTAGTTTGATCGGTGGGGGATTCTGTGGTGGAGACTATGAGTCGTCAAACACTAATGAGAGTTTTGTGCGGGAAAATTGATCCAATGAAGTGATCGGATTTCATCTCAGCAAAAGAGTGTTCGGAAATTAGGAGTTTAGTGTTTATCACTTTATTCATCATGACCGGGTTATCCCTAAGAATATTACATTTAACATTCTTCTGGGAACTTCCCGTTACATGAATTATCCACCCTCAGCTTTCTTTGCAAAACTGGGTGTATCATTGTATCAGCTGCATGATCGGGTTATCCTTAAGAATACCCCGCATGGCATTCTCCAGGAACTTCCCGTGGAAATAATTTAGACTCATATACCTATTGGAGTATCAGAGAGCAGTTTAACCTCTTATATCGGTCGGAGGATTGAGAAGCAGTTTATACTCGTATACTCTTCGGAGTTTCAGGAAGCAGTTTATACTCTTATACCGGTCGGAGTATTGAGAAGCAGTTTATACTCGTATACTCTTCGGAGTTTCAGGAAGCAGTTTATACTCTTATACCGGTCGGAGTTTTGTCGTTTTCAACTGGCTCACTCTAGCGTTATGACACCGGCTTCAACCAAGGTCTGGATGCTATTCTTGAGTGTAAAGCACACCTTGGTTGGGTGAAGGATCCTCCTGTGGTATGCGCAGTACTTCGGATCCGCAATATCGTTAGCTTCCTCCTGATTCGTGATCGGTGGGAGCTTGATCTTGTTATTGTCAAGGAGGGATTTGAAGATGGCTGGAACATCTTCGTCCTTGAAGAAGTACTCTTTTTGAGGCCTCTGATCCGAAGTTTTTTGCTGCATCCGGGACTGCTGTTGCGATGTTTGATTAGCATCGACAGTCGTTGCGGGTGTCTTGCCCTTACCACGGGAGGCGAAGTTCGAGTTCGGAGGATTTGTCGTCGATTGACTCCTCTCGGCTTTCTTCCTTCGGAGGAAGCGTTCGGCTTGTTCACCGCGCACCTTCAAGTCTTTCCAAGTGTTGGACGGTGCTGTCCCCATTGCTTCTAACACGTCCTGTGAAAGATTGTTGTGGCAGGTCTGGAGAATGAACTCCTCGGTGATCGGGTCCCGGCAATTCAATGCTTTGTTCCGGAACCTCTTGACGAAGGTTTCGACCGGTTCCCCGTCCTTTTGCTTCTCGTCGAGCAACGTTCCGATGGATATCTCGGTGTCGTCGTCGAAGAAGTTAGCGAGGAATTTTGTCTCCATGTCGTCCCAGCTATTCACGCTTCTTGGCTTGAGGCGGCGATACCAATCGAAGGTGGCTCCGCGAAGAGTGCCAACGAATGACCGCACCATCAGAGGCTCATTGCCGGAGATAACACCCAGGTGCGATTTGAAGTAAATCAAATGCTGAGTGGGGGAACCCTTCCCATCGAACGGCGTGAAGTTGATTAAACTAAACTTCTTCGGATAGGGGATTGATTCCCACTCTCTCGGGTATGGACAAGGAATGCCCGTCTTCTTCACCTCTTGAGCAGAAATCAACGTATTGATCTTATTCTCGAGGTTTTTGATCTTCAAGTTTTCACTTGTATCTTCGTTGGCATCCTCGTTACCACCCTCTGCATCGACAAGAGGGTTATTGGCGTCACGAGTTTCATTTGCACCTGTGTCCTCATCTTCCAGATTGTTCTGGTTATGACGACTTAGTTCGCCTTGTTGGTTCCTTAATGCCTGGATTTGTTGCTCATGCATCTCTCTCATAGTCTGCATGGCCATCTGCATCTCAAGCCTGAAGCTCTCCTGTTGTTTGGCCATGGCTTCTTCGAGCATCTTGGCCACTTGTTCCGCCCTTATCATGAATGACTCGCGGGGTTCTCCTTCGCTGGACACGGTGTTGTCAGACGCAACCGCAGAGCAAGCATCCGATTCTTCATCTTCTGAAGGTGGTCTTATCCGAACCCTACCATAAGTTCCTCGTGCGATGGCTCCGGACTGCAGACGGGTTAGACGCCGGGATGCTTTCAGAATCGACTCGAGATCATCCCGTGCCGGTGTCCCTTTGCTGGTCATATTAGCGGTGACCCTCGGAAATTCTCTGTTTTCATCCACCGCTCTTCTTCGTCGGAAACGCCTAGGCCTTGGCTTTGGCGTTTCAGTGCTGAGCCTTTCGAACACCGAGACTCTCTCGGGGACTGCTTTGATGCAGTTGCATTCAGACAGTACCGCCCGAATGAGCTTGGCACAGGGGCATTGAGTCTCTAATCTTTGAGGACTTCTCTTTCTGGCTCTGCTCGTACCCCCAGCACGATAGTACAGCTCGTCCGTATGAAAGGCGGAGCAACCTATCGTGTGTTGGTACGATCTCTCAGGTATAACGTCATCGTCATCGGACGACAACGTTTCCTTCTGAGGGCGACCTGCCTTCTTTGGGTCTTCCAGAGTCACACGCCTCGAAACGCGCCTTTGTGGGCGTGAATCTTCAGTGGGCTCCTGCACCTCGATGCGCAAAGTTGTGCGCTTAGGTGCCATGATTTTTTCCAAATGTTGAGGGTTGCGGCGACCCCCAGCATGCTGAATTGTTTGGGACTTCTTCATTGGCCCCAACCGTTCTTGGACTGGAGCTTTGCCTCGTTCTTTGGGAAATGGACCGAGGCGCTTCAAAACTGACTTCTTTCTCCGGGATGATTCTGTGTGACCTCCCGGAGTAGCCATAGGAATTGTCGGCGACTTCGTTTGGTTCGCCGGAGGTTGAATCTGCTTCGAAGGTGGCAAAGGTTGCTCTTTGGCCTGAATCATCACTTCGGATTTCGGCCTCCAGACTTTGCGGGTTGGCGGCGGTTTCTTCGTCACCT
>BQKN01067272.1:0-13305 GCA_022839385.1 Asparagus kiusianus
CGATTCTATTACGATGCAGTCACTCAGACTCTGTATCGTAAATCCCATGACGGCATTTTGCTCCGATGTCTTTCTCAAAAGGAAGCAAAAGAGGCCCTCAAGGAAGCTCACGACGGGACGTGCGGAGCTCATCAGCCCGGAGCTAAATTAGGGGATCGCCTCCGACGAATTGGCTATTACTGGCCAAAGATGTTCTCAGACGCGGTTGACTACGCTAAAAGTTGTCATGCGTGCCAAATTCATGGGGATTTCATCCACCAAGCACCTGGGAACTTACATCCCACATCTGCGTCATGGCCATTTGAAGAATGGGGCATGGATATTGTAGGTCCAATTTCTCCTCCAACTTCTAAAGGACATCGGTTCATCCTGGCTATGACCGATTATTTCTCCAAATGGGCGGAGGCAATCCCGTTGAAAGAAGTCAAAACTTCCAACGTAATTAAATTCGTCAAACACCATGTTGTCTACCGTTTTGGAGTCCCGAGGCGGATAGTTCATGACAATGGGACGCAATTCGTCAGTTTTGGGTTCCAGAGGTTTTGTGACAAATTCAGGATCCAGAGCGTTGCATCTACGGCATATTACCCGCCGGCGAATGGTCTTGCAGAAGCCTTCAACAAAACCATTGTGAAACTTCTCAAGAAATTCGTTTCCAAGAGTCGACATGATTGGGATGAAAGACTCGGCGAATGTTTGTGGGCTTACCGTACAACGGTGAGGACCCCTACGAGAGCTACACCGTTCTCGCTGGTATATGGCTGTGAAGCCGTATTACCACTAGAAATTCAGATTCCTTCTCTGAGAGTCGCTATCACGACGGGGCTAACAGAAGAAGAAAAGCATCAACGGCGCCTGCAAGAACTTGAAGCCCTAGACGACAAACGACTTCAAGCTAAGCAGCAGATCGAACTCTATCAAGCTCGGATTTCCAAAGCCTACAATAAAAAGGTTAAGGAACGAACTTTCAAGAAAGGCGATTTGGTCTTGGCCAACAGACGACCCATGGTGATGACACACAAAACCAAAGGGAAGTTCAATCCTAAATGGGAAGGGCCCTTCGTAATAGACTCAGTTTATTCGAACGGAGCATATCGCCTCATCAATCAACAAGGAGACAGGCTCATGATGCCAATCAATAGGAAATTCCTAAAGAGATATTTCCCGTGAATCATGTTGCCCCCTAATCCCCCAGCTAGATTAGGCTGGGGGTTGCCTATTTATAGTGTAACTCTATTTTGTATTTCGTCAAGTTAACACTACACCTCTGACGATTAAAATTTTCTAGAATTGTTTTATAAATGATAATAAAGAGAATTTCGTTTTCATATTGAGTTGACACTACGTTTTTCATTGTCTTGAATCATATTTCAACAAAAGAGATAATGAAAACCAAAATGATATCATTTCCATTCAATATTGTTAATCTGAATACAAAAGTGAAAGCAATTGAAAGGAAAATGATACAAATTTATCCCTCCACCAAAAATAGCGCAAACCCTAAACATCGGGGCTCATCAATCTGAAAGACTTGAGTTTAGATTTCAGCGCTGATATATTTTCCTCGCGAGCCTTTCTGATGTCTTCAGTTATCTTGCTCTTGAGTTCCTCTTCACTAGGCGTTGCTTCTGCAAGTTCTCGCCGAAGTTTATCGGCAGCAACAATCTCATCGCAATAGCATTTGAAGAGTCCATCGCAATAACCAGCGAATCCTTTTAGAATCTCCACACCATCAGCTAGCTGAGCGTTTATCTGAGGGACTTCAACACCAGCTCGAGCAAGTTCTGCTGCAGTATCCTGGAGACCCACAGCGAGGTTGCCCATGTCCCTCTGTACTTGGGCATGTTCATCACGCAGGTGAGCAAGACGAGGTTCCGTTTCGGATAAACTCTTCTGAAGAACCTCTTGCTGTTGTGCCTTCGAAGCCTTGGCCTCAGAAAGAGCCCGATCCACTTCTGGGCCTATGTCGTCACGTTGCAGCATGGAGAGGAATTCCAGCTCATATTCCAAGATGATGAGGCTCTCACGACAGTTCTCGGTCCATATTTTATCACCCTGATGCTTGATCTTAGCCAAGCATTCCAGCAAATGAGGTTCAAAAACCTTGTAACTTACGTCCCCGAGACTGACAACGTCAATGGTCATTTGCATCCAACGTTCCAATTGTTCGATGAGCTCCCTCAGTGTCTCAGAACTTGGGGGTGGAGCGGTCGGATAAACGAAGCAGTCCGCATAATCAGTGCGAGTAGAGGTGTGCGGGGCTTCAGAAAAGAATTTTTTGATCATCTCTGACGTGGAGCCTAAGATATCCTCTTCCTGCTCACCGATTATTGCTTTAATACTTGGAGGAGCGGTGGGAAGCGTAATATCCTCTCTATTTTTAGGAGACGCAGCATGTGCTGATCGTATCGCGTCTCCCATTAATTTGGTCTTCTTTGAATTTTTGGCTACGACAGGCAGTCGTTTACGCACTCTCCTGTCATACTCGCCTTGTTCAGCAGCAGAAAGTGCCTTCTTACCCGATCTCAGAAGACGAGGTTCAAGAGCAGGCGATTCTGGAATTGGCTTTTCTTCGGGAGAGTCAGCAATCGGTGTTCCCTCTTCGATCTCCATAGGAGTTTCTTCCTTGGGAGGCTCGATGGTGGATAAATTCCTAGGAGCTTCGACAGCCCCAGATGCTTCTTGTTCGCAGGATAGATATTCTTCTACCCCCGACAAACGAGTGCTGGAAGAACGACTCCTCGAACGATACAATTCCCGAATCTCACTTATGCAGGAGGTGTAAATATCATACCCCGTGACTTGGGAAACTTCTTCATACCAGCTGCGGAAATCGGCAACAGTGGAGCAGCCAGGTGGCGAATGGGGTAGAGTGAATTGCGCATGGGTTCCCCCGGCGGAAAAGAAGTACCATGCACGAGCTCCTTCATATAAATTCCCAATATGAGCCAATGCCGGGTTGGGATTGCCAACATAAAGCTGGTCATATCCGAATTGCCTAGCGAACCGAGAAGGCACGTAAGGCTCAATAAAGCACTTCTCCCGTAAGCGGAAGACCAGGTAGCCCAACCTGATCATAAGGAGCCAGTTGAATGTGCCTTCTTCCAAAGAAGACGAGCCCTCAAAAAGCAAGTCCAAGAAGCGGGCATCCTTCACGTCAGCTCCGTTAAAATCAGGAGCACAACAAAAAATCCGGTAATTATCTTCCCGAGATAAGAATTGTCGAGCCCTGACTATGTAAGAATGAGTCCACGTGGCCGACTCTAATCTCTGTATGAAGGGGATGTAAGCATCAGTACTCTCCGATACTCCCGTCATCAAGGAGGGGCAATGCAGCACGAACCAGGCCACCAAGTACGTATACGGCACTGGTATGCGTGGCTGGGGGTTCTTCCCGGCTTTTTTCCTGGCAACCTTAACCATCAAGGCGCCGAGCAGATCAGAGGTTAACATCCTTAGGCCGTTTTGAATGCAGCCGACCATGGCAGTGAGGAGGCTCACGGGTCTCCCATGTGCCAGCAAAACAGCTGGATATACAACCTCAGCCAGGATCGCTTCTATTGGTCTCGACGGCACTACACACCGTTTCAACCAAACCATAAAGAAGCCTACAAGTAGAGTCGTGTCAGAAATAGGAATTGTAGCCTGGTGGTGGAAACTTTCAAACTCAACACCAGCCTCAAAATCCTCCTCTACATGCTCTGTTTTGTAGATGGCATTAGAAGCCTTAATCCGAGCTTTGGCTTCTTTGGGAGAGATGGCTGCAACACGAGACACGGCTACATCTTTCCGGTTTAAATTCTGAAAGAGGTATTCCGCCCACGTGGTATGCATGATGCCTCCCCCACGCGTCCCACAGATTTGAGCACATATGTGGAAGTGGCACATCAACTCCCAGAAAGTAGCATAAATTTCTGGGTGCGCCAACCTCAACTGAGAAAGCTCTTCGGTAGTAGGGATGAACTCTTCGTAGGGTGTTTTCCCAAGTGGCAGTCCTGACACCGCTTGCATCTCATGAAGAGAAAAACCTAACTCTCTTGCAGGTGTAAAAAATGTGCAACTGTCCGAGTTATATTTCTCCAACATAGCGAAGAAATTATGGAAGCTCTGCACAACTCCCCGTCGAGTAGCTAACACGGGAATTGTGAGACCCGATTGAGTGAGTGACTCCTTAAGCTCCTCAAGAACGAAGTCAATCATGTGGGTCCACCAACCTCCTTCTCCAGAACAAACCCACCCAGGGGATCTGAACGCTTGGGTAGAAAATTCACCCTGAGTCGCAAGGAACTGGCGAATGAAAATATTCGCTGGGCGTGGCATCTTCTGAACCAGTTCCTTCTTCTCAAATAAACCAGGTCTCAATCCCTTGAGCTACCCTCCGATTTGTGTACGAGCCCGTCGACCAGATCCGAACGACACATTTTTCTTCTCTTTGACTATGTCAAAAGTCAGACTCTGACGACGGCTTGCATTCAAGAAGTAGGAGAGGGGATACATCCTCTTCATGTTTGGAAGGAAGAAGTAGCGATTATCAACTTTCCGCAATAGCTTCGAGTCTTCTGCATGTACGAGGTGATCATCGATGGATATTCGATCTCCGAATATGAATGCCGGTTTGGGAAACTGAGCATGGCCCGCAGGGGTTTCCACGTCTAAGTCGGTGATCAAGACTCTAAGAGTGGAACATCGAGGAGATATAATCATGTCTGTTCTCTCCGAGTCAGCGAAAGTACAAAGCGGAACTGTGTTTTGAAGACTGAAAGTTTCATTCACATCAGGTCCGCCAAGATACCCAAAATGATGCTCTTGTGAAAGCGGCACGTTTGGTAAAAGCACTGCACAATCAAAAAGCAGATGTTAGCAGCTATAAGCGAGCCATCGACATAAAGATAGAACCCCAAAACACAAAGGGTTTAAGTCTCAGGTCAAAATCACCAACGCGAGGGTCGAGCATCGCGTCAGAAAGTCTCAAACGCGAGGGACGAACCCCGTGTTGAAGAATTGGAACGCGAGGGTCGGACCCAAAGGGTATCCCAACCCCGCGTTTTCATCTGATCAAAACGAGTCATCTTCCTCGTTATCAAGAACCCATCTAGGGTTTTCAGAAAACTTGCCAAAGCAAGTTCTTTTAGTCTGCACTTACCACGACAGGGAAGTCCTTGCGGCGGTGGAGACGACGACAAAATCCCCGCAGGAACAAGAACACCGCCAGCGTCCTCAATCGACGGTGTTTCGGAAGTCGTTCCGGCGACTTTCTTGGAGCTTGAGCCCATCCTCCGTGGCGCCATCAGCACAGTGGATCGGAGAAGGCGTTTTCGAACGAAAAAGATCAAGCTCAGGTGCCAGATCGGAGATCTCGCCGAAGTCAAACGAGATTTCTCGTTCTTGGAAATAGCCGAAAGTAGAAAGAGTCGAATGACTCTTGATGTGACCACTCAGGTCTATTTATAACAACTGTTAAGTTGTTGAGATGGTTAGGGACTTTAAAAAGAATCCCAACCGTTTTAGAAAAAAAAAGTAAATCTTTTAAAGTCAGTTAAGACTTTAATCTCAACGCGAGGTTCACACCCGCGTTCAAACGCTGGGCTCAGACCAGCGTTTCACACTTCAAACGCGAAGGTCACCTTAGCGTTATAACTCTTCCAAATGAAGAATCCATCTTTGATACCTAGCCTCTAAGTTCATGGGTTCTTTTCAACAGAGTGCGTTCAAAACTCTGTATCTCCTTAACTCATCAGATGGTCATCATCCTAACAGAGATTGAATCCAGTTATTATCACTATCAATATGATTATAACTCCTCTGTTAGAACCCACTTATCGATTCTCATCAACAGAACGGTAAGTCCTCAAAATCACTCAGATTATTGTCAATTTATTAGCTCTCTCCAACAGGGCAATAAATAACCAGTTTATCAACTCCTTTCAGTGGAATAACAAAACTATCCGAAATCTTGTTCAAATTCCTCACTCCAGTGATACACTTTGTGACTTTCCCCAGCAAGACGTAAAGGAATTTCACCCCCACGGACGTCACGTTAAAATTACACCTCTGACAAAATCAAATTATCGATTCTCATCAATAGAACGATAAGTCCTCCAAGTTGCTCCGATCGCAACACTTCCAACTTATCGATTCTCATCAATAGAACGATAAGTCCTCAAAGTTGCTCCGATCGCAACACTTCCAACTTATCGATTCTCATCAATAGAACGATAAGTCTTCAAAGTTGCTCCGATCGCAACACTTCCAACTTATCGATTCTCATCGATAGAACGATAAGTCCTCAAAGTTGCTCCGATCGCAACACTATCAACTTATCGACTCTCTTCAATAGAGCGATAAGCCCTCAAAATTGCCCTGATCGCAATATTCCCCTTATCAAGTCAGGACTATATTTCTGGCACTTATGGACTTCTTTCAGTGTTTAACACCAAAATAACACAGGAAGGATTCTGCTTTGCAATTCAATTCTGGGAGAATAATCAAGTATTCATCCCTAACAGTTGAAAATTTTCTAGAGTTATCTTACGACAGAAAATTTCTGAGTATTCTTTGTAATTTGTTGTCTAAAACCAAAACATGATAAATGCAAAGAACACTAAAAGATCAATATCACTTTTTATTCAAAAGCTAAAAGAAAGTGATACAAGACAAAACTTGTTCTTATCAAAAGAACATTAAAAAAAAAGATAGACTAAATTCACTCATGCATCAAGTCAAAAGCTGCAAGTTGAGTCTTGAGCTCAGCTAATTCTTTCTCGTGATTAGCTCGAACCATAGCTTCCGCCTTGGCCTGGAGTTCATCCGCACTCGGTGTGATGATGGCCGCCACTTTGTTCCTGACCTGTTCTAGGGCTTGGGCCCGCGAATGATACTCCAAAGCACTGTTTTCATTCTGGGTGCTGAGGATATTGACGACGCCTTCTTCACGAGAAACTTCAGCCTTCAAGCGTAAGACTTCAGCCTCGGCTTCAACAAGTCTATCACGGAGCGAATTCAGAGAAGTAGTCGAGCGTTCTCGTTCTTCTCGCTTCTGAATATTACGCTCACAAAGCTCCGCAACCTGGCGCTCTTTTTCAGCTAAGTCCCGCTCCAGTGACTCCCGTTGTATCACTTCGGCAACTTGAAGATTAGCCAGAGTTGAAACAATTTGCGGCTGGAGGTCACTATGACCCATGGTCTCGAAGCGTTGTAATTTCTCCTCCAAACGGAGGATGATTTCTGAGCAGCGCTCGAACCATTGAGGTTCACCCACACACTTAATATTGTTTAAGCCTGCTTCCAGGAGAGGTCGAAAGGAATTTAGGGTCCCTTGACCATTCATCAGAGACTCAACCACCGTCTTCGCAAGAGTGTTTAGATACACCAAAGATATCTGAAGGAACTTAGGTGCATTAGCAAGCCTGACAGTCGCACCTGAAGATACCCCTTCAGCAGCTGAGGTTGGTGCGTCAAGACGATGGCTAGTAGGCGATCCCGGTGCCGAAGCTGCAGAAGCAATCGAAATATTCAATTGCGAAGGGCTTGAGGTCAAGGCCATCAGTGCCTTCGCTTGAGATGAGCTTGGCCCAGCCTCTGTCGGAGCAAGTGAGATCTTCATCACCGCTTTTGGTGAAGTGGCCACCACAGAAGAGTCATGTAAGGTTTGCTCCGGCAAAGGAGCCGATACCTGCACGGCCGGCTGCTCTGGAGGAGGAGTCGCTGCAGTGGTTTCAAGCAATGTAGCAGGCGGAGCAGTTACCTTGGGTGAGCCAGGTAGATGTTGCTCTTGTGGAGGAATCGACGCTGGCACAAGTTCTTGCTCTAAAGGAGCAGCTGAAGTAGTCCCGGGGGTTGGCGAACCTGCACGAAAAAATGGTCGGAATGCGGAAAAAGCGTGCGGGATAAGTCGAAACAAACTAAGCTTACCGGTGAGATAAAAAGGCGTATAACCAGATGCCTTATCAGACAGAGCCTTGGGGGCATCGTCAAAAAGAGTTATGTCTTCCATTGAATCGCGCTCCTCATCTTCTACGTCATCACCCGGCAAGTTGCCAACTTCAGCGTCCTCATCATCTTTCTCTTCGTCAGCTTCACCACCGATCGAGGAGACTTCATAGTCAACTCGTTCCTCATCTTCTTGAGTAGCTGAAGATCCAGGAAGACTTGTGCCAACAGCTGGTTTATTCATAAGTCCCGTTGTAGGACTAGGAATTAAGTCACCGGCTTGTGACATTAAGGCTGAAGGGGAAGGAGATGGATTCTCTTCGATATTCCTCTGCTCCAAGACTGGAAACTTAGGGAGGTCCATCACTGGAGCAGATTCTGCATCTGCAGCCATTAACTCGTCCTCCTCGTCCTCTGGGGGATGATAAGAAGAAGCTTCGCCGGATAGGGCTGGCCCCTGGGAACGAAGTCCAGTTCTATGTGGCAGGCCCGCCACAGATGACTCCTTTTGTCCTTCATCTACAGCAGCCCGGATAGCTTCAGCCATCAACTTGGGCTTTTGTTGGCCTTCAGGAGGAGGATCAACCAGCAACTTCCGACGAATCTGTTTTTCATACTTGCCGGTCTCATCCGCAGAGAGTTTTCTCTTCCCAGCTGCTCTAGTCACGGGGAGATTAACTGCTCGTTGCTCTTCCGGTTGAATAGGCTCAACTCCTTGTTCCTCTTCCTGCTCAGCAGGCTGGTTCTCAACGGCTAAGAACTCATCAATCCCTCTCAAACGGGACGTCTTTGACCCCCTCCTCAAGGAATACATGTGCCTGATGAATTTATGTTGTAATTGGGAATCTGAGACGCTGCGTGATACCAATTACAGAAGCTTATGGAGGTGTAGGAGTTGGCAGTTTTGTGGGGAAGCCTGAAAACGGCCTTGGTACAACCTGCTACAGAATAATACCAGGCCCTAGCTCCTTCATACAAGTTGCCCACGATCGATAGTTGAGGACGAGGGTTACTGACGTACACTTGGTCGTACCCAAACTGCCGGGCAAACCTATAAGGTTGGTAGGGCTCAACGAAGCAGTTGACGCCTTGCCGGAAGACTAAGTAGCCTGGCCTGATGGAGAGAAACCAATGGAAAACACCTCCGTTGAGCTGAGTGAATCCATTAGGGCCTGCTACGTCCTGATATTCCGCGCCATAGATACCGCCCTCAAAATCGGGGAAACATCGGTAGATATGGAAGTTGGTGTCTCGCGTTAGGATTTGGCGAATCCTAACCATATACCCCCCTTCCCATTTCGCAGACTCTAATCTCTGCACGAATGGGATGAATGAATCTCCTGGGGCAGAGGCTGCACTCATCAACGAAGGGCAGTGTAGCACGTACCAAGCCATCAAATAGGTATATGGCATTGGCACCCTAGGATTGGGAGTCTTGAAAGTCTTGCGACCCTCGGACTCTATCTCTGTAGTATCAACAAAGTCCGAAGTCAACTCCCGCAATCCGAATTGTAGACAACCCACCATAGCACTGAGAAGGCTCACAGGCCTCCCATGGGCTAGAAGGACGGCGGGGTAAATCACCTCAATAGCGAGAGCATCGATCGGCTTGGTCGGGACGACGCACCGCTTGAGCCACAGCATCAAATACCCAGCCAAAAGCGCCGTATCAGAGATAGGGAGCAGAGCTTGGTAATGGAAACTCTCGAATTCCGTATGGGCCGGGAAAACATCTTCCTTGGCCTCATTTGTGTAGTGGGAGGTAGCATCGTCAATCCTAGCCTGAACCTCCTCTAAAGTGCTTGCAGGCAATCGGGTCACTAAGCCTCCCTTATTGCCCAAGTTCTGGAATAGATATTCCGCCCAAGACACCTGTTTAATGCCGCTTCCACGGGCCCCCGTCAGCTGCATACAGATGTGGAAGTGACACATGACTTCCCATAAAGTGTCGTAAATTTCGGGGCTGGCCTTCTTTAAAAGTTGAAGTTCTGCCGATCCCGGAACAAATTCTTCATACGGCAAATCTCCAAGAAGAAGACCCGAGACTTCGTGCATCTCATGAAGAGCGAAGCCTAATTCCCCCACAGGGGTGAAGAAAGTGCAAGTATCAGGATTATACTTCTCCAGTATAGAGAAAAAGTGAAAGTGACTCTGGACCATTCCGAATTTAGTGGCCTGCACAGGAACTTTCAAACCAGCCTGGGAGAGGGGCGCATCCAATTCGTCCAAAACAAATTTGGTCATCCGGGTCCACCACCCTGACACTGGAGAATGAACCCAGCCAGGAGTTCTGAATCCTTGCGTGGGAAACTCCCCTTTCTTCTCTACAAATCTCCTAACAAAAGTCCTCGCGGGACTAGCCACTTCGCCAAGGGGATACTCCTTAGCAAATAAACCTGGTCGCAAAGCAGTCACTTGTCGACCATAACCTGCCGAGCGGACCCCATGGAAAGTCAAAGTTCCAAGAGCAACTCCGTCTTGATCCTTAACCAAGGGCCAATCCATGTGTCTCGGGACGGATGCACACTGGAAATAAGATATAGGGAACATTCTCTCCATGTTGGGTAAGAAAAGGTTGTGGTCTCCAACTTTCCGCAGCCACTTATAGTTCCCGTCATAAGCGGTGTCGGCATCAAAGTCAACAAAGTCCCCGAAGAGGAATCCAGGTTTGACTATTGGCTTACGGTTTGTGTGCTCAAACTTAGCGTCCGTAACCAATGTCCTAAGAGTTTCGGGAGAAGCTTTTGTGACTAACTCCGCGCGACTCTTATCCCTAATTCTGAAGACTGGGAGTTCTTGGCGCGAGTTGAATGTCATGTTCATGTCCACGCCACCTACATGTCCAAAATGGTGGCGAAAAAGAAGAGGTTCGCTGGTATGACGCACTGCAAAACGAAGAAAAAATCAGCTAAGTCAAAAGCAAAGCTCAGACGCGAAGGTCGACACCCGCGTCAACTAAGTTCAGACGCGAAGGTCGAACCTCGCGTCAGAAAAGTCAGACGCGACGGTCGAACCTCGCGTCAGAAAAGTCAGACGCGAAGGTCGAACCTCGCGTCAGAAAACTCAGACGCGTAGGTCGACCCTCGCGTCAGGAATCTGAGATGCGAAGGTCGAACCTCTCGTCAAAAATACCAAACGACGGAGTCCAGCCCCGCGTCATCTGAAATGAGTTTCCTCGTTGGATCCAAAGATCAAAACTTGCCGAAGCAAGTTCAACGACCACGAAGGCCATACTTACCACCGATCAAAGGAAGGTGAGGCGGCATGTTCGCCTGAGCGGCAGCGCCGCCGGCCGGCGCTGATGATGCCGACTCTCGAGCCGCAGCGGCGTCAGATCGGGAAGAACGAGGAGCGTCCCGCTTGGGTGCCATGAGATCTCGTTGGAGGGGAAGAACAGTTCTTCGTCGGAGAAGAGAACGAAGATTTTCGTTGGAATTTCAAGAAGAGTCGAATGACTCTGATTTGACCTAAAGCGGTCTATTTATAGACAGCTGGACAGGCTGTCAAATCGTAACGAACGGGATTCGAGGTCAGAATCCCGCCCGAACCGACCCTCGCGTTCGGGTCGGTTGAAATTCCCAAACGCTGAGCTCACCCACACGTTCCAATTCTCAAATGCATAATTTGTTTATGCATTGGATTACTATAATGGCAGCTCTTCAACTACCAAGGCTATGATACGGCCCCAGATAAATAAGAGCTAGCAGCAATCATCAAGGCGACCAAAGCCGAGGAGAAATAGGCGACTCCGCAGGGGAGTCTATTGAAGAAGCACAGATAGATTACAGTCAACAACATCGAAATTATCTGGCTCGATCAGACGAAGTGAGTAATTAGTTCACTAGATTTTGGGATCCAAAGTATTCCGAAAATTCGTCTCAGTCAACCGCGAACTTTCGAAAACTTTGGAGGGGGTTCTGTAGGCTGTCTAAAAATCACAATGGATAGCTGATTAAAACAAGCCCCGATAACAGAAGTCACAATCAAACGACTTCCACGATCACCGCAAACACGACCTCATTTCTGAGATGATTGATCTTGATGGCTGTGACAACAGCATGACTAATAGAGATGCTGATGAGCAGTGTAATGATTTTAGAAATAAAAGGTTGGACTTAGTTGGTGAATTACTTGGTAGAGAGCTGTGGGCAAATATTCGCCTAAAAGACACTATGGATGTTGATTCCCGTCTAAGCTCCTACAACGAAAGCTATAATCAAATAGCTTTCGGGTCGATAAACGAAGAAACTGCAAATGGAGGCCTTTTCACATAGATCGAGAAGAGTTACAATTCGACGACACTTCTGACAACTGATGGAAACTCTATTCAGCAGTCTTCACACTCTACAGTGAAGGTTACAATTTGACGACTTTCACACTCCACCACAGCTAAAGCGAGGATTACAGAACAACGGTCTTTGCAACACCTTACAGAAGAAGTTACAAGTCAACAAACTCCTTCTAAAACGCGGAAGTCATCCCCGCGTCACAAATATGGAAGTGCAGGCGACCCCAGCGTTTCCAAGTCATAACTCAACGTGAGCGACCCTCGCGTTCATAAGGGTTCAACTCATACCGACCCCCGCGTTTTCAAGCAAGGAACAAATCAAAACGCGAGCGACCCTCACGTTCATCAATGTTCAGCTAACACCGACCCTCGCGTCACAATTCTAAGACACGAAGTTGGGTTCTGAACGCCAGAGTGGGCGTTTGACTTGTTCAAACAAAAGTCGAACGGTTTCAGAACCGTTTATCCCACGTTCTGAGGGATTTTCGCCCACGTAGGAGCGGATATAGGGGTCAGTTACAACCCCTTATCCCCATATAAAACTCAACAAACTCGACTGAGTTAAGGGAGAGCAGGCTGGCTCGTGAGAGGTTGAAGAGTGGAATCAGGAGTTAGTAGCTGAAGGAAACTCTGGAGGATCCCAACCACCCTGGTTCGGTGATTCAGTAACAGCAGCAAAATCCTTAGAGATAGGATTTTCGAATCGATCTCAGAAGATCAAATCTGAGAAGATTCTTCAACAACAGAATACAGCTTGATCATTAACCGAATTTTCGGTTCTAACAACTCTATCTACAGAGTTTAAACTCGTTCAGAGTTCTTAAACTCATTAAAGAGTTACGTATAAAACTTCCTATAGAAGTTCATCGTTCCCACGAGATAAGAGACGGTCGGATCGTCAACGGAGAGCAAGTTCGACGCAAGCAATCGAAGGAGGCACTCTATCGCTACCAAGAAGAATCCAGTTTTAAACAAAGGAGAAAACCAGATTCGTTTTCTTCTCTTTTGTAATCAAGTTGTAACCGAGATCAAAGGAATCAAAGTCAAATTTTCTTTATTCTCTTCTTTACGATTTTTCCAACAAACAA
>BQKN01067274.1:0-21165 GCA_022839385.1 Asparagus kiusianus
CATGCTAGCCCGACTCAAACGGTAGTCGGTAAAGGCTCATCAAACCCGTTGATGGCTGAGGGTTTGCCAAAAATCCTATAAGTATTATGGTTAACATTTCAAACAGAATGACGAATCATAATAAAAATAAAGATGAAAACTAGTCTCACTAAAAGAATCAAGAGTCAGAACACTCAGCAAACAAAATCATACATCAAGCCCGTGGCTAAAAATCTGCTGACTGATCTTAGACAGCTTATCATCATAAGCTTGACTAAGCTCGGCTCTAATGGACTCCTCAGTGGCGGTCGAAGTCTTCGCAGCAGCCTCCTCGGTCTCGGATAGCTTCTGCTTTAAGGACTTCAACTCATCAGACAAAGCCGTGCAGGTCTGCTGGTCCTGTGTCTTCGTCATCTGAAGAATACCCAAGGTCTCCTTTTCTTCGCGGAGTTCTCTTTCAAGCCGGTCTATCTTGGTTTCACAAGAGATAAGAGAAGAATCGAGTTCGGCAAGTGAAGATAATCTGGTAGCAAGGCCGGTCTCGACTCGAGCTACTCGGTCTCGCTGCATCTGAATCTCAAGCTCAGCAAGAATCTGAGTCTCACGCAGTGACTGTAAGCGGGTGTCCAACTCAGTAGCAATAAATGAAGAGGCGCCAGCATCTCGAAGCTCACGAAACATCTGAAGCTCATGCTCTAGGCAGTCGAGATCATCAACTATAGCCTTCGCCAAATCTGGATATCCTGCTTCCCTTATCAAATTGACTCTGGAATTAAGGAGAGGTTTAAACTGGTGAAGTGAAAGTCCACCGTGGAAGAGCTTGCCAATCATAGCATTCACAAAGGAGAAGAAGGAGCGAACTTCTATGCAGATGACGACCTTGTCGGGATCGTCGTCAGATAACAACTCCTTCACTAGGACATGAAGACGAGAAGAATGCTCTACACAAAAAAGGGAGAAGTCCGTCAAAAGTCTTAATGAGAAAAAGGAATAACGCTCCTCAGTGAGTTGACTTATACCTTCTTCCCCTTGAGCCGCTGGGGGTGGTGAAGGTGTAACGGCTGCGGGTGCATCAATTGGTGTAGTTGGTCTCGCAACCGGCTCAACAGGATCCTTCTCAATAAAAGCTCCTGTCAAATTCAAAACGAAATTTGCAGAGGCGTTACATTATAGCCGCACTAGTCAAGATTGGCTAGTCCTATAATCAACTCAGAAGGAGGCACATACCTTCAAGGGAACCATCCTCGAGATTGTTAGCAAATGTGGATTCAAAAAACATATCCCCAGGTAACTGGTCATCAATCTGAGGCGAGCTATACATGAAGTTCAGCATAGGAGTGTCCGCAAATAAGCCTCCCTCGTCAAAATCATCAATCGAGAAGTCTGACACAAGAAAATATAAGTGTCAAAGAAGAATGAAGAGACTACAACCAATAAAAAGGAGTTACCTTGCACGGGTGCATTAGCCTCTTCATTTCCAGGATCCGCGTTCGCCTCCTGCAAGTCATCTGAAGGAGCAAGAGTGTCAGCAGCTTCTGTAGGCCTCTCTACATGGGGTAGTGGATCAGACTCATCGGGAGATACGGGAATGGAATCAGGACTCATCTCACTCTCTCCACGCACTCCTATATAGAGATGGAGAAGTATGAGTCAATATTATGGATAACCAAGAGGATGGTATTCAGGGTAGATGTTACCTCCGTCACTAGCAGGATCATCACCAGCCAGGTCCATATCAGAAGCTCGGGAAGCTGCGCGCGGCTTACGGGCTAATCTTTTCCACCTAGCAGTGGGGATCGAAGGTCTCGCCTGGGGAGGAGGACGGAACTCTTCATCCTGATCAACTGTGGTCCCTGAAACATCAAACCATAGTCAGTTTCAATACTTCTGGAAGATAGAAGGAAAAGATGAATGATTAACCTCGCTCGGAAAAGTCATCGTAATCTTCAGGATCCCCGCCTGAAGCCTCGTCTGTGGAATGGAATGTCCTCTGGCCCTCTTCATCAATCTGGCGAATCTTGTTTCGCGTCCTCTGTGACCGAGCGTTCTCCCGAATCCTACGGGAATCAACCTGAGAA
The DNA here is from genome assembly GCA_022839385.1 of Asparagus kiusianus. Taxonomy (NCBI): domain Eukaryota; kingdom Viridiplantae; phylum Streptophyta; class Magnoliopsida; order Asparagales; family Asparagaceae; genus Asparagus; species Asparagus kiusianus. Next base: position 2,058 of record BQKN01067274.1, read on the forward strand.
GCTTCCTCAGCCTCTAGCTCCGCAATCGGCTTCACAGGGATAGTCTTGTTGGCTGCTAACAACCACTTGCAGCTCAAGAAAGTGAGGTTCAACTGCCAATCAGCACTCGGGAGGCTGAACTTAGCACCAGTACAGCTAGTCACGGTCCACAACCATGCACGGAGACCGTCTACCAAACCACTATGGGTCCGAAGCTGCTGACGAGGATTCCCGACGTAAAGCTGATCATAACCAAACTGGCGAGCGAATCGGCAGGGTAGATATGGCTCTATGAAGCACTGATCCCTCACCCGGAAAGTCAGATAGTCGGGCCTAATATTCACCAGCCAGTTGAAGCAGCCGATGTCTAAGTGAGTCCGATACTCTCTCGGCCTCTCCTCATCTATCAAACACTCGTCGTATCGGCCGGAGAACTGTGGAAAACAAGTGGAAAATACCCAACACTTGTGGACCTGCAGCTGCTGTCTGACATCAGAAAATCCACGTCCTTCCCACCTTTCATTCTCAAGCAACTGTAATAGTGGAACAGAGTGGTCTATGGCATTCGGTACCGACATCATATCCGAGCGGTGAAGGACGAACCAAGCCATCAAATAAGCGTACGGAAGCTCCACCTTAAGAGTGGGAATCTGACCTGGCAAATCAGTTTCCTTTCGTGTGAAGGCACTGGAAAGCTGTCGAAGTCCTCGATGGATGTTAGCCACCATCACCGAAAGAAGTGAGAGTTCTTTCTTATAGGCGAGCTGAACTGCTAGGTAAAGTACCTCCAAGGGCAAGGCGTCGCCAGACTGATATGGAACCACGTACTTTTTCAACCAGATAGCAAGAAAACCGGCAAGAAGAGTCATCGGTCGAATCGGTGCGGTAGCATGCCACAAGAATGACTTAAACTTGGTCTTTGCAGGAAAGCCACCATCAGGACTGCTAGTAGTGTAAGAGTAAGCGTCAATCTTCTTCAGTAGACTGTTCACCTCTGAAGGAGTGAGTGTGCCCAACTCACAAATATCCTCGCCAGAACTGCTCTCCAGATTCTTGAACAAATAATTGGCAAACTGCTTCAGACTCACAGATGCCTTGGTCCTCTTTGCTAAAGGCCCAGACTGTGCCAAAGCAATGTGATAGTGACAAGTAAGATCCCATAGAGTCTCATAGCGATCGGGCATACGATCCTTCAACTGGTCCAATTCATGATTAGAGGGAAAGTACTCCTGGTATAGCATCTGTCCCATGGGCAAGCCAGAAATCCTGTGCATCTCGTGAAGAGCCAAGCCCAACTCCCCCTGCCGGGTCAGAAAAGTATTCGAGTCTGGATTATATAGCTCGAACAAAGCACAGAAATGCCTCAAACTGACAGGCAAGCCATACATGGTGGCACGAACGGCGGCATACAAACCGCAAGCGTGCAACTCCTCGCCCCATCGGCTCAATACGTACGTCGTCATGCGGGTCCACCAAAACTTGTCCAAAGAATGGACCCAACCATAAATCCTGTGACGCGTCGCAGGCATCTCCCGTCTTAGAGCAGCGAGGCGATTCCTCAAGGTAGAAGCGGTGGCAAGGAATTCGTTACGTGGTGGTGCATCCAGCCCTAACACTCCAGGATGCAATCCGGTGATATGACTCCTACTCGAACTAGGAACTGCCTGATGAGTGACATAGCCGCAATGGACACTCTCATGATCCTCCGTCAAGCGCCACGACATCTCCCGTGTCACAGCCTGACGCCTGAGCTCAGTCAATGAGCGATGCCGAGGAATCTCCGGCAAGTATATGAAGCCACTGCCGGTCTTATGAAGCCACTGCTCAGCATCAATAAATACGGCTTCTGGGTCGTCGACAGAATCACCAAATAAGAAATCGCTCTTCCGAAGAGGCTGAGTAGAGCTGGCGTCCTTCACAAAAGGTGCATCTGTAATCAGCTGGCGAATAGCTCGATGCCCACCTTCCCTCACCACTTGGGCAACCTCAGTCGATGTACCCGAAGCAAACTGAGGAGTAACTAGAATAGGGGAAGGATCGTCGGAGGTCGAGTAATACTCGCCACGACGCCCATATACTGCGTGGGATGAGAACGAGCCGGAAGGGTATCCCACTGTGAAATAAACAGTTAAACAATGGTTAGTCTCAATTATAAAAGGAAATTGAACTCATCTTACAAATAGCTAAGATAGAATCATTGCCTTATAAAGGGTGAGACGATTTGGCCACATTGTGCAATCACAAAACATGGTATGTCGATAACATATTCCTGCCTTATAAAGCGCAATGTAGCGTCAAATCGCCCCCTTTATTTTTGAGATATGGTTTTGACCAAGCAAAACATATCTTTAAAGCGTCGATCCTCACCAAGGAAAATCAAGGCTCTTCCCGATTGCCTCACCAAGGAGAACAACGTGGGGTAAAAAGGACCAATTTGTAAATGTTCAAGAAAAAAGGGGTTAATTTGCAAAATTCCTAAACATGCCAAAAAAAGCATCGATCCTCACCAAGGAGAATCAAGGCTCTTCCCGATTGCCTCACCAAGGAGAACAACGTGGGGTAAGAAGGATCAGTTTACAAATTTCTAAGAAAAAGGGTTTATTTGCAAAAAAGTAGCTCACCAGCGTAAGAGGGAGGCGCGCCATCAACCGACACAGCAGGGGAACGACCTCTCGGGGCACGAGACATGATGACCTGCAAAATAACTCAAGGGGTTAGATTCAAAAAATAATTTCAGCCCTAATTTTTACATAAAAACCCCTCAAAATTGAAATTTTTACCCCCTGAAAGATTATCTCAAGGCGTCAAATCACACCCTCAACCCTTACATACGATCCCACAAATGCATAAATTGAATTGAGCATGAAAAAGATCAAGATTATGGAAGATTTACCTGAAGAAAGGCTCGAGATCCAATAAAGATGAGATCTTTAAGGAAACTTGAACCACGCGCTCGAGGGGCCTGAGAGAAATTCTAAAAATGTTTTTGTTGAGGGATTTTTCAGTCCAAGATCAAAAGGAAGCCTAGATCTGGGACAACTATCAAGGTTTCGAGGAGAAAAGACGCTCGAGGGAAAAGAAAATCAAAAAATAGGGTTGAGGGGGGGCCGGCCCTAGAGAGGAGGAAGAAAAGAAGAAAAAGAAAAAAATGGACCCCTTTTTATAAGGTGAACCAAGTTGAACCGGACCGGACCAAGTTGAACCAAACCAGACCAGTCCAGATCAGTCCAAACGGGGTTGAATCGAGCGTCAAAACGACTTCAAATCAATTGAGGGTCTCATCCTTCGTTTATTCCTGTCTCCCCCACACATTCGGAAGGAGCGGAAGAATTTTTGAGCCGAATTACTGCCTTTTTTGGCTCATTTTCAAGCCGGTTCAGCTCATTTTGGGCACGGAAATACTCCAATAAGGTATACGAGTATAAACTATTTCCTATTTTTTGTTGAGAAGTTCCTGGAGAATATTTTTCTAAAATATTCTTAAGGATAACTCAATAACACGACGCCGGATAACGCGTCGCAAATAAAGACTCAACGTCAACAATCGAGGGTTAGTTGTACGTCGAACCAACAAACACGAGCTAAAAGATTTAAAAATCAGGAATCGACTTCAAGTTCAAATTCCGACAACGGTCAGACAATAAATGCAGCACCGGAATCCTTACAAACATTCGACAAAGCACCGAATAGCCTGAAGGAGTGAAGGAATACAGAACGAAGGTCATTCCAGGTCCCGTTACACCGACGAAGGGTAGGGGCAATCATATCCAAAGCATTCCAGACTCTTCTATAAAAGAATGAGGCTGAAACACTTTGGAGGGGGTATCTGTAGGCGTATAAAATTGCCTATATGTCCCTTAGCACAGCCCGGCATGATGATTCGACAAATCAACGGACGTTCGAGCGACGAGGCGACGAGGCACGCAAGCAACGGAATACGTTCGCATGTGGAACCAATCCAGCGGTTCGGAAAGTCAACGAGTCGTCCAACAACAAAATAGGATTTGTACTCAAACACCGAGGTGGAAATACTGCCAAATAAAGACCCGGGCTATCAAATCGAAGTCCGGACAAACCAAATGAAGAACCGAAAGACGGAAAACAACCGAACAACCGAAAACGGAGAACACCCGGGGGGCTCGGCCTTGACCGAGCCACCCTAGGGTGGCTCGGCCCAAGCCGAGCCACCCTAGGGTGGCTCGGTGGCCGAGCCACCCCAGGGTGGCTCGGCATGAGCCGAGCCACCCCAAGGTGGCCGGCTCCTTCAAAAACCCCCCCCCCTCACTTGTGCACACATGCACAGATTCGAGTGCCTATAAATAGAGGGGGTGGTTGTTCATTTGAAAGGACTTTTTGGGTGGAACTTCTGAAGAGCCAAAACTCTGCCGGATTGTGATCTCACCTCGGAGTTTTGAAGGCTTGAAGCTTGGACACTTGGATTCGATTCTTGGCGAGCACCCGCACCAAATAAGGTAGGAGTTCAAAGGAATCTAATCCTCAGATCTACGTCGTTATACTCCGGATCTAAGCTTGGTTCTTAGATCCCGAGATTCGAGCGGTCGTTTCCTTGGTGAAACGATCCCTCCCGGCTATTATCTCCTTGGTGGGATAGTACCCGTAATACGTCGTAGATCTACTTGGATCCAGATCTCGCGGTGGTCCACGGTAAACAACCCCGGCGCAGGCAAACAACCCACAAAGCGAGTGACCGGATAACAGGAGCTCGCGATTTGTTCGACAAATAAGGAAAGTTGTAATTTTTCTTTATTTTCTTTGATTTTCGTTGTAACCGGTTCTTATAAAAAGACCGGATCTTTGTAACGCAAAAAGTTGTTATTTAAGAGTGTAACGGAATCAGCAATGAAGAAAGATTTGATTTTTCCCGTGAACAGTACTACGTCTCTTGTTGTAGATTTTTAAATATTAATTCCATCTAGTGTAAGACTCTGTACTTGGATGATTATTCTGATCGCTAGCAGCATGACCTCGTTACCCGATTGATTTTGGATTATTCTGATAATTCTATTCTAGTAGTAAATTATATTTAGATTATTAGTATTTCAGTTGCATGTTTCCATTGTTTTTGCCATTATTGCATTTGTCGTTCGACCATTTCTATTCTTCCTTTTGGGATCTTGCCGTGTGCCGTGCACGCTAACGTACTCCTTTTCTCTCGGGATGTACGTCAAATTTGGAGGACGGACAACTACAGTTCGGAGTAGTACAGGAGCCAGAGGATCCTCCGCAGGAAGGCTTTGCAGACGGAACAGAAGAACAAGTCGAAGCTTAATTACTTACCTCTTTTAGTTAGTTGATGACCCTAGTTTACTTTTGTAGTACTTTTATTTTCTCTCGGATCGTTGTATTTTATATTTTTCCAGTATTTTATTCAGATAGTTTTGTATAAGGGCATGTTTGGCCCGAATATTATGTCTGGGATGATGTTTCAGTTGTGATATGTATTATTTTGTTCTGAGTTATTTGTTATATTCTCGCTACTGTGATTGGGGACCTGTGCCTTCCCTTTATATTTGCTTGACACGTAGCGTATTAGATTGAGCAGAAGGGGTCTAGTACGTATTTCTCCTTAGTCTAATACGTCGCGGGCTTGTTCACGTTCCGATTTCCTGGTATTTTGGGAAGCGGGGCGTGACAGTTCTTGTAGACCATTAATGGCCTCTTTCCTATTGATGGTTTCCTAACACTCATCGATGGTATCATGGCTAGAATTATCGTTTTGCTTATTTTTGTATCGTTTTGGCCCATACATGTCTTATACATGTATTCACCTATACTATATCACCTCAAACAAATATTAGTACCAAATGAGAGTTTGCTATTACTCAAATGAGGTCTATTGTATAGACTACGTCCTAGCAATATAGAACTGCTATTTGTTATCATTTCATTTCAATTGGCATCCATTTTCTTTTTTCTTTAATTGGAGGTAAAGTATAATCATCCTATTTTGTCACATAGAGTAAAAAGTACGTTATGCATATCCGCAACATTCTTTGCCCTAATAAACTATGGAACTATCAGAGAAAAACTTCATAACCTAACAACGTTGAACAAGTAAATCAATAATTGAAAAAACTGCATAAGTATTTCATCTCTCCTTTCTTAATAATTTTGATTAAATTTCAAAGCAATTTATATCAATTTATTTCAATTTAGATAGTAACTCCTGTTGCAATTACATCAATTGCATGTAGCTTATTTTTCCGAGCTTGACATTGATGTAATTTTAGTACTAATTAGAAATGAAAAGTACAGAGAAATATTCAAATTTTCTTTTCTCGAATGATAAAAAATCTAACTATTTTATCCACTTTGTTGCTTAGTACGTAAAAGGGTCTAAATCTATTCAATCTTTTTTGATCAGCAACTCATGGGGTAAACAAAGGGAATTGATATAAATCCAGGAAATTTTTGATTGTCTATTTGACGCGTTTTTATATAATTTTAAGGTATTTTTGTATAATCGGTTTTTAGGTATTTTTATTAATTGGTTTCTTTAGGAACCAAAATTAAAATTAAAATTGCTACATGATTTTTAGAATAAGGGTGATGTAGTCCTTTCAAAATTTATATAACGGATTTTTCATCAGTAGGACTAAGTTTATATCTAATAATTGGTACGTAGAAAAAAAGTGGAGGGATCCCTTTTAAGTATGGAGTCCCAGCATTGAGATCAAATTGAGCTTTCAGCCTTTCCAGTTACCCAAGCAACCTGATAAGTTGCGTGACATCGATTATCTATTGTGAAAAATATACTGCAGTACAAATCCAATTTAGTGAATGTTGACTCTCATTGTATGTTGATAGTGACGGGAGCCAACTTTTATTCCATCTCCGTACTTAATTAAGTGAAGAAACAAAGAGAGCATATACCAAAGTTAAACTTGGCATTTCCTAAATCAGTGGGGCGAAGAAATGAGAGGGAGAGATTATTCATGAACAGCATCCAAACAAGCTATTTATTTGCAGTAATAACTGGAGGATCACTTGTTGGATTTAATCTAATAAATCTAATTGTGGACACATATGATTAATCATTGTGTATTGCTATCGTTTCAGGATAACCCACTGAAGTGATCAATTAAGTTGGGTTAATGGGTATTTAAATAAGTCATGGGGTTATATGTGCAGATACCAGGTTGTAATTGTAATTTGTTGATGGGCCAAATTGCAAAAGTACAACATCTATAAATAAGGGGTTATGGTCCCTAACCTAGGGTTACAATATTCTCTAATTCTCTTCACCCCCATCTAGAGAGAGAAATTCGGTCATAGAGAAACCCTAAGGTTAGAAGATCATCAAAACCCAAATCAAGATTTCTACTATGGATTCAGGTATAAGCTTCCGCTCTTATGATTCTTGTTAATCTCTTTGAATTAATCATGATTATATGCTTTTAAGATCTCAAGTTTTAGATCTAACATCACTCACCATTCTTTTCAGTACACACGCGCACTCGAGGGAACAACGATGCAGGGTCCAATATAAAAGGCCGGTTGAGTTGAGATGTAGGGAAGATCCAGTTAATGCTAACGCATGCGAAGGACAAATAATGGGGTTGGCCCATTGCTACTAGTTTTGTTTTTGCCCCCTCCTTTTGTTTTTGTTGTTGTTATTGGAGATCTCGTTTTTTATTTGCCAACGGATTGGATGTGCTTTAGATGGTCGATAACTTGACGTATGTGTTTCTCCTTCACTTTTTTTATTCTATTTTGTATTAATTATTCTCGTATCCACTTTAATGGATCAATTATGTAACAATTGAAGCAGGGACAAATTCATGATTGTTCAGTTTGGGAGCCAGTTTTGGTCAAAGCTCATTATCAAATCAAAAGCTAGTTAGCTAAGGAAAACTAATTAAAAATCACATTTGATGACAAATTCTCAAATCCTGCCCCCAAAATCAGCCTAATTATATTTCCCATTAACTATAAATTAAAGCTATTCATTGCCCTAATTTAAATTCTGATAATGACCCAATAATTCTCAACTAATGGCCAATTATCGTCCATTATACAATTGATTATTTGGTTGATTTGGTCAACCATTTCTAACATGGTCTAGATTGAAATGTCAAAATCAACTAACTCAATTTTAGAAGCTTTTTAAGAAGGTTCATCTATCTTGACTAGAAGTTGTTGTTGGGTTCAATTAATTCAACGAACCCATGTGGCTCAACCTACTCGATTTTGGATTTGATTTAAAGTTGCCATCGATTCAAGTTAGAATCAGGATGATAATCACATGGTTTGGTTAGACAGTTTCATGTTTATCAAGTTGGGTGGTTATCTTGAATATCTAAAGAATAAGATTGATCGGAGTGTAATCCCACGGTTGTGATTAAACCATGATGGGTAGGATTAATCACAAATATCTATTTAAGAGTGGGAGTGCCTCCTCTCAACCGTACGTAGACAAGGAGACCTAATTCCCATCATTGGCTACAGGAGGAGAGATGAGAAGACTTCCATTGTCTTTCGACGGTGAACGATAATTTAGATCTATATTTCTAGTTTAAATTTTCATGCCTAGATCGTTAGATTATCCAACAATGGTATCAGAGCGCAGTTTGTGCATGAATTTTGATCTAGAATTAAAGCTTTTATTTTTAAATTTATTAATTAAAAAAATAGGCAAGAGATCACCGTGTAGATCACAAGATCGTTTTTTCTTGCTGTCATGGTGTCAATCTGTGAACGGGTTTTCGAGTTTGAATAGCTAGGGCTCTTGATCTTTGTTTCATGATTTTTTTCGTTGACAGAAATAAGCAAGTCCTAAGTGAGTTTGCATCACATAAAGATTGCTTTTTTTTTACCATGACCCACGGTCATCAATGGAATTTCTGGCCATGGCCATGGCTGCTCCACGCCGCATGGCTTTCCTCATCTCGCCATCGCTCGTCGACGAAGGCAACGTCCCCGTCCTCACGAACTCCAACTCCACAGAGTGCTAGCATCGACAGCAGGGGATCACGGCACCTTCGTCAAGTTCTCGCAAATCTCGTTTTTTTATTTATTGGCAACACGGCAGCAGGGATGCGGCCAACGGCGGAGGGTCGGTTCTATGCGAGATTGGGTGCATGGCGGCGGCATGTGACTGCCTCTTGATGATGGGTTGGGAGAGCTTAGGGTTAGTGTTTTTATTAGGGTTTTAATTAATTAATTAATTAATTAATTAGTAAATAATTAGATTAATTAGTATAATTAACTGTCATTTATTATTTAAGTTATATAACCCTATAACCCAATCTAGTATGTAATGAACCCGACCCGCTACAGTAATAGATTAAATCCATTAAAATTCTGACCCAACCCATTATGAAATGGGACAAGCCCATTAATTTCCAGACCCGACCCGTTACAGTTTTGACCATTCATTTTGTTTTGGACGCTACGGATTCGTTTTAAGTCCGATTTGAGCTCATAAATAGCCGTTGGAAAGATCATTCTATGTACTTTTCAACTATACAGTTTTTATTTTCATTTTATAATGTTTTAATACATGAATTTGGACAATTCATAAAGATTATTGTATGCACATAAAGATAATTGATTTACCCTGATTATATCCTTAATTCAGGTGGGGTAAATATTTGGGTTCATGATAAAATAGAATACAATAATAGATCAACCTATGGGGTTAAGGAAGATCAGTAAAACAATCACTTAAAAATTATGGTAGATTAGGTTAGTGTCTTGCTCAAATGTGACCAACCTATAATACCTTAATTTTCTAATGTTGAGTTTAGTCTCATTTGGACTGGTAGGTTGCACTTACATGTGGGTGAACTACTAGTCTTGCCGAAAGGTGTCTAGGAAATCCACTACAGGATAAGTGGTGCGGGATAGTTAAAACAGGTCAGTGAGAGGAGAATAACCCTATTGCCCAAAGGTTAGGAAGTATTCAAATCAAACTGTCGTTGTGAAGGCTAGTCCTGTAGGTGATTATATATCACAATTAGGGGGCGAATAGCATGTCAAATCACTTGCCCAAAGGTGTGATGAGATGATGCACCCGCATGTCCCGCATAGTGGAAGGTTGCATACGTAAAACACTCTGACCCATCCATTCTAAGCCTAAATTGGATGTGGAAATATTAAAGTTAATAAAATTAAAGGTCTCATTTGATTTATACATCAATGGTTTAATACAGATAGATGGGCAGTTTATCCAGAAGCAGTTTGAGGGATCCGTTAAAGCAAGACAATACAATACAATTTATAGGGATTTAGTTCATGTTTGATGTGAAACAAATTTAGTTGATGTTCATTCAAATTCTTGGTGGATTGATTCTGGTGCCTCTTGTAGGATCGCTGCAATGGCACTTAAACACTAGAAGGGGGATTGAATAGTGTTTATGAAATCTAATGCGGAAACTTTAAATTTCAATAAAATATTAACACAAAGAGTAAGAAATATCAAACCAATGTGGAGACAATCACAGAAAATTGCATACGCAAACACAAGGATTTATACTGGTTCGGTCCTCCAGACCTACATCCAGTCCCCAAGCCTCGCTTGAGATTTCTCCACTATCTCCACTTGCAAAACCGCAAGGACTTGCAACCCGCAAGCAAACCGTACAACCTTGACAATCTTCAATTGCCAATGCCACAGCAATCTCTTGTTTCAAAAGATTATCAAATCAAAAACAAGATGGTACAACTTTCTCTTCCTATAAGCCTTGATGTGTAGATGTGAGTGACTTACAATAGGCTATAGGAATGATTTTTGTTCTAGAGTGGTGGAACTTTTATCAAGAACAAAACTAAAATTTTCATGTAGTTTTTCTCTTCAAAATGATCTTAAGAAGTCAAGAAAAACTCAAGTTTATATAAAGGAATTGAGTTATAAAATTTCAGAACTTAACACCTATTTATAGGTATAATTTTAGTTCAAAAACATTCAAAAATAACTGCCAAAAACGTTCACAAAACGTTCATATTTATTTGAAAAATATGACTGTTGGAATGGCTGCCTGGTCGACCAGATTGAGGCCTGGTCGACCAGAAAGACTTTTTGGAACTTCCTCTGGTCGACCAGGTCCATATCTGGTCGACCAGACAAAGATTTTTCTGAATATCTGTTTCTGGTTGTTATATCTGGTCGACCAGATATTTCTTTGGTCGGCCAGAAACTATGTTATACATATTTTTAATAGTTTAAAATGTTATTCATTCGTTGATTAGACTTAGGATTATACTTAGAATATTTTCTATGATTTTCTAAGTGATTAGTTGTAAGACCCCGTTGATTTTGACAACTTTCAAGTGTGAATATGAGTGAACAAAGATAATTAATATATATTATAAATATCTTTGTGGCATGGTCATGCATGGGAAATGATATTTGAGCTTATGAGCATGTGTATATGCCTCAGGTATGAGGATGAGTTGTAAGTTTGCATATCGTGTGCAAAAGAATCAATGTATGCAGATTTTTGTTCATGAGTCGACTCATAACATGTCATGAGTCGACTGATCAGGTTGAGTCGACTCACGCCTGTCATAAGTCGACTCATGATATCGAGTCCTGTTCCCAATTTTCTTCTGCTGAGTCGACTCATAATTTTTATGAGTCGACCCATGGCCATGAGTCGACCCATAATGAGTCATGAGTCGACTCATCGCATTTTTTCTGGCTTCTTTCGATTCGGGTTTGTGGGTTTCGGGTCGGGTTTAGTTGGCTCCTATATATTGCTTAGCACCCGAAAAACACCCATTTACATCAGATCTCCCCAAGAAAACCCTAGCCCCTCCCTTTTCTCTCAAACCCTAGGTGTTCTTAGAGTTTTTGGGGGCGTTTCAAGGAGGATTTCAGCGTTCTCTCTTGGATTGCAGCGAGGGGGATTGTTATTCTTCACATCTGAGGCGAGTAGCATCTCACCCAAACCCTTCCCCACGTTTTTAACAGTTTGTAAATGTTTTTAATGGATTTTATTGAGCCTAAGACTTATTTTAAGTACAAAACAATATTCTTGTTAGGGTGAATGCTAGAAATCATGTGTTTAAGATTTTAAATCCTCACCAACAAGTTTTTAATGAAAACCCAGATCTGGAATTTTGTTTAAAGAATAAAAACAAGAGTTTTTATATTAATTTAATGTTTTCCTTCATGATTAGGGATTTAAATGTTAGTGTTAACATGCAAGTAATTGTTTCATGTTATATATATGTTTCCTCTCTGTGTAATAGTCTAAACTTGAAGGCTAGATGCATGTATACTGGTAAAATTGAGATATGGAACGAGTTGAACAAGTTCAGTTCAAACAAATGCAGATTTCAGCCCTTGAGTCGACTCACGACTCATCATGAGTCGACTCATCATGTTGAGTCGACCCATGGCTAATCATGAGTCGACTCACGAACTCGTTTCCTGTTGTCATTTATCTTCTGCTGAGTCGACTCGTCAGTATACGAGTCGACCCATGATGTATGAGTCGACTCATAAGAGTGCATGAGTCGACTCATCTGGGTTTTTCCTGTTTTCTTTTGTTTCCTGTTTAAACACTTGTTGTGTACAAACATATAGACTGAACACACATGTTATATATGTAAGATGACTTGACATGATACAAAGTTTGGACATGCACGGCAAGGCACGTATAAGAGTTGAATGGACACTCCATTAATAGTAGTAACTTCATGGTTCATGTAAAGTCCTCGTGTTGGACTATAAGCGATTAAAGTCCTCGTGTTGGACTATAAGCGATTAAAGTCCTCGTGTTGGACTATAAGCGACTAAAGTCCTCGTGTTGGACTATAAGCGACTAAAGACCCCGTGTTGGGCAACCTTTGCTAAACCTTGAGCATATTACACATTTGGGTTGTGAGCACGACACTTTGATGTATTTGGACATGATAGTGATTTAAGTGTAAATGACACTTATTTCGACTATGTATTTTTTTTTGGCACAGCTGAGTTTATTGGTAGACATGGGAGTATTATCTTTTCTTTTCTTTATTGTTCATATATTAGACTTCGGGTTTGGAAACTTAGGGATTTTCAATTTAAGATACAAGGTATATATATGAGGGTTTCCTTGTTTGGATTATTTCGCTCGACGTACCTATGCTCGTGTTGAGATTTCCTAAGTACTAAAACCCCTTACTATTAGGACATTGTATATATATATATATTCTGTCATTACTGTATTTTCTTATACAACGAGCCCTATCCCTTGGGGTTGGTTGTGATGTTGCTCGCTAGCGCTTTGACGCTCATTGTCCCCCCCCCTTGTTCAGGTCACGAGCCAGGAGCACGGAGAGCCATAGGTTGATAGCGGACTACTTTAGTGTTCAGCTTTACTTTATCTATGTATTATTTTCTGTGGGCTCCACTGTAGTGTTTTCAGACATTTGAGAGTTTATTCTAGAGTTGTAAAGGCTGTGTTGCCTTAATTTCTTTTACTCAGACTTGCTGTATTTTGAGACTTGTAAGAACTCCAGTTTATTTCATTTCAGACTTTGACTATGTACTACAGTTTATTTCGTTGATGAGATGTATTGTGTTCTATCATTTCATCTAGTATTATTGATTCACTTTTCACTTGCTTTGTACCTACACCTGATGTTGACTCCACTAGAGAGATAGTGATTGTGATGGTGAAACGTGTTACTGCACGGTGTGGTGCATGACAGGTTTGACATCCATGGTTTCACCTCGGACTGCAGCCGTGTGTGAACCCAGGGGCGTCACAGTTGGTATCAGAGCCCTAGTTCCAGTATCCTTAGGATCATCCTGTGTCGAGTCGTGGAGCTAGGATAGAGTTTCCTAGGATTCAAGTATAGAGTCCGAGAGGATTTCCTAGTATGAGTGAGGACGATATATGCGTATATCTTAAAAATTGAGGATATTTTTTTTTATGACAACTATTTTGCATAAATTCAAAGTATTTGTGTGAATACTATATGTTGTGAAAAATTGTATTATGATACGCTATTTATAAGAATCTAGTTTGACTTATGGACTTTTGTTTTTCTTACCATCAGGAGAGAGATGGCAGGACGAGGTAGGCCACGTACCAGGAGAGCTAGTCAGACAGAGTCACAGGAGACTCCACCTGATCAGCAGCCAGCTCAGTCCGAGCCCCAGCAGATTCCACCCGAGCCGCAGCAGGCTCCTCAGTATCTGGTGGATCTCATGGCCCCTCTCATTGCTCGGATGGCAGCTATCGAGGAGATGGTGACGACTCACATAGCACCACGGACACCACCACCACCACCAGTAGCTCAGCAGCCGGGGATACCAGCCGTTCCGATCAGAGAGAGAGATCCAGAGGTGGCGCCTGCAGTTCTTCCTCCAGCAGCACCTGTTAGAGTCACGGAGCAGGAAGCTTGGCTCCGCATGGTAGAGAGATATCAGAAGATGAGGGCACCAGAGTTTCAGGGGTCACCAGACCCTCTTGCAGCCCACAAGTGGAAGGAGGATGTGAGCAACATTCTCGATATTCTCAGTGTGGATTCAGTCCAGAAGCAGAGACTAGCATCTTATAGCTTGAAGGGAGACGCCGGGAGATGGTACCGGCTACAGTTTACCCCAGAGCAGAGGATGACCCTCACATGGGAGGACTTCGTTTATTTCTTTGATGGACAGTATGTTTCTTCGGTAGCACGGACTTGGAAGGAGCTTGAGTTATCCCGGTTGACTCAGGGAGACATGACCGTGGCAGAGTTTGAGAGCAGGTTCATGGAGCTATTGCATTTCACGGGCATGTGGCAGACCGGAGAGCGTTAGGCTCAGATGTTTTTGGCTGGGCTCCGCCCAAATCTCCGACGATACCTCGTGTCGAGGAGATTCTATTCAGTTAGGGAGGTAGCTGAGGCTGCCACTTCCCAGGAGATTGAGACCTCTATGTTCCAGAAGGACAAGGAGGGGAAGACCAAGATAGGGCAGAGTAGTGATAAGGGCAAGAACAAGAGAGGCTTTTCTGGACATCAGCAGCAGCATCAGGGCCCTCATAAGAAGGGACCCCAGCAGGATCAGCGAGCGCACCAGCAGCGCAAGTTCCAGGGTTCTTGTTTCAACTGCCACAAATTCGGGCACAAGGCTTCAGAGTGTCGTAGTGCACCAGCAGGAGCTCAGCAGGGCAAGGGCCCGAACCAGCCGCAGCAGCGACAGCAGAGTAGAGGACAGGGTCAGCCGAACCGACTTGAGGCACCGCCAGCGACGCAGAGGGCAGAGGGGCAGGTTCGAGCAGTTCAGGAGGCTCCTCAGGGGCAGATTGTTCCATACTCCCCAGCATTAGCAGTTGAGCAGACTCTAGCTCCAGGCAGAGTTTATGCAGTGGTCCCCCGTGATCACGGTGCTAGCGGAGCAGTTGTGGAGGGTACGTTCCTTGTGAATTCCTTTCCCGCCCGTATTCTATTTGATTCGGGAGCTTCGCATTCTTTCATCTCGCATGCATTCATGGCTAGACTCCAGCTTGTAGCTCAGCCACTAGACACCCCTTTGTCAGTTTCCACCCCTTTAGGTGAGGTATCGCTTCTGGAGAGCGTGTGTAGGAGGTGTACCGTCAGTTTAGACGAGTCGGAGTTCATAGTTGATCTGATAGTATTGCATATGTCCGAGTTTGATGTTATTCTTGGTATGGATTGGTTGTCATCCTACCATATTAGTATTGACTGCTTCGCAAAGACAGTCAAGTTGCGAGCGTCCGATGGGTCCGAGTTGATTGTAGCCACCTCTCAGGGTACCCGATTTGCGGAGTCGTTTTTGGCGTACATCGAGGAGGTGCTGCGATGGGATCAGGGAGCCGAGTTATTGGAGACTAGAGTTGTCTCAGATTTTCCGGATGTCTTTCAGGACATACCTGGGTTACCTCCTGTGAGAGAGGTTGAGTTCTGCATCGAGTTGCAGCCTGGCACAGCCCCTATATCCCGCGCACCCTATCGCATGGCACCAGCTGAGATGAGAGAGCTGCAGACCCAGTTGGACGAGTTGTTAGCTCAGGGTTTTATCCGTCGGAGTCATTCTCCGTGGGGCGCACCGGTCCTCTTCGTGAAGAAGAAGGACGGTAGTATGAGATTATGCATAGATTATAGAGAGTTGAACAAGTTCACAATCCGAAATAGGTACCCACTACCTAGGATTGATGACTTGTTTGACCAGCTGCAGGGAGCGCAGTATTTCTCGAAGATTGATCTTCGTTCTGGCTATCATCAGTTGTGGGTTCGGGAGATGGATATCCCCAAGACCGCTTTTCTTACTCGATATGGATCCTTCGAGTTCTTGGTCATGCCATTCGGGTTGACCAATGCACCCGCGGTATTCATGGATTTGATGAACCGGGTTTTCCGTCCCTTTTTAGATCAGTTTGTGATCGTCTTTATCGACGATATTCTTATCTACTCGAGATCGGAGGCAGAGCACGAGGAGCATCTACGGATAGCGTTGAGGACCCTCCAGGAGCATCAGCTGTATGCTAAGTTCAGCAAGTGTGAATTCTGGCTTTCAGAAGTCAGATTTCTTGGCCACGTCATCAGTAGAGAGGGCATAGCAGTGGACCCGGCTAAGGTCACGGCAGTTCTTGATTGGGAGCCACCGAAGACGGTGACAGAGATTCGCAGCTTTCTGGGTTTAGCTGGATATTACAGGAAGTTCATTCAGGACTTCTCGAAGATTGCGACGCCGATTACACACCTTACGAAGAAGGGTGTACAGTTCACATGGAGCATGGAGTGCCAGAAGGCCTTTGATATTTTGAAGGCTAAGTTGACTACAGCGCCGGTTCTGATTATTCCGAGCAGCGGCAGGACATTCGTGGTGTACACGGATGCATCATTGGCAGGCCTAGGAGGCGTATTGATGCAGAACCAGAGGGTGGTAGCCTATATCCCACGACAGTTGAGGGTGCATGAGCAGAACTATCCCACTCATGACTTAGAGTTAGCAGCAGTGGTGTTTGCACTGAAGTCATGGAGGCACTATTTGTATGGAGTGCAGTTCGAGCTATTCACAGACCATCAGAGTCTGAAGTATCTCTTTTCTCAGAAGGAACTCAACCAGAGACAGAGGAGGTGGATTGAGTTCATCAAGGACTACGAGTTCGCGATTCAGTATCATCCAGGGAAGGCGAACGTCGTAGCAGATGCCTTGAGTAGGAAGCGTCGACATCGGATTGCGGCTTTGAGGTGTTCATTGCATAGAGATCTTATCACTCTTAGCCAGTTTGATTTTCGACCCGAGGTTGGAGGAACCAGTGCGTTTTTGGGAGCTGTGTCAGTGCAGCCATCTTGGAGTGGCAGGATTGTCAGAGCACAGTTGGAGGACTCTTGGATTCAAACCCGTAAGGGGGAGATCTCCAAGGAGCCTAAGGCTGATTGGACCGTTGGAGCAGATGGAGGCCTACGGATGAAGGGTAGGTTGGTCATGCCAGCTAGTTCAGAGCTGAAGAGGGAGTTGTTTGATGAGGCCCATCGTACTCGGTACACAATGCATCCAGGGACTACCAAGATGTACAAGGACCTGAAGAGACGTTTCTGGTAGAGTGGTATGCGGAGAGAGATTGCAGACTATGTGGCTAGATGTTTTACCTGTCAGCAGGTGAAGGCAGAGCATCAGAGACCCGCAGGGAGCCTTCAGCCTTTGCCTATTCCGGAGTGGAAGTGGGCAGATATTTCCATGGATTTTATCGTGGGGTTGCCGAAGTCGAAGAAGGGGAATGATTCAGTCTGGGTGATAGTAGACCGGTTGACGAAGTCAGCACATTTTATTCCAGTGAGGACCACTTATACAGCCGAGACCTATGCGAGGATTTTCATTCGGGAGATAGTTCGACTTCACGGAGTACCAGACACGATTGTGTCGGATCGAGGATCAGTTTTCACTTCACACTTTTGGAGGAGTTTCCAGGACTCATTTGACAGCAAGCTATCTTATAGCAGTGTATTCCACCCACAGACGGATGGTCAGACAGAGAGGGTGAATCAGGTGTTGGAGGACATGTTGCGGGCATGTGTCATTGACTTCCAAGGCAGTTGGGAGGATCACATTCCACTGGTAGAGTTCGCTTATAACAATAGTTACCAAGCGACGATCGGTATGGCCCCGTATGAAGCATTATATGGGAGACCTTGTAGATCACCGATATGTTGGGCCGAGCCGGAGGACAGCTTGATGCTTGGACCAGAGTTAGTGAGGCAGACTACTGAGAAGGTAGCTTTGATCAGGGAGCGGATTCTAGCCGCTCAGAGTCGGCAGAAGAGCTATGCAGATAAGAGACGGAGACCCCTCGAGTTTCAGATTGGGGATTTGGTTATGCTGAAGGTGTCGCCTATGAAAGGCGTGCAGCGATTCGGGAGGTGAGGGAAGCTTGCACCGAGATATATTGGACCATTTCAGATTTTGGAGCGCATTGGAGCTGTGTCATACAGACTAGATCTTCCTGCTTCTATGTCTAGTATACACAATGTATTCCACATTTCTATGCTCAAGAAGCACTTGCATGACGAGGAGCAGCAGCGAGTGTTGGATGCACCGGAGATTGAGCTTCAGGATGATTTGACTACTATCGAGATTCCAGTATCTATTCTTGCTAGAGAAGACAAGAGACTCAGAAACAAGGTGATTCCATTGGTGAAAGTTCGGTGGAACCGAAGTGGAGTGGAGGAAGCTTCTTGGGAGCGCGAGGAGGACATGCGACGCGACTACCCACACTTATTTGAGCAGGTAAATTAACTAAAGTATTTTTGACGTGAATTCCTACTTGTATATTTATATGAATACCTTGACACCTATACTTAACACTAGAATGATGGCATTTTTATCTAATTCCTAATCTTGCGGAACACACAGTATATGCATGGGGGGTTCCTTGTTTGGATTTTTCGCCCGACATACTAGTTCCGTTAGGTTAGGGGTCGAATAAGAATATTACCATTGTAGATCGTTAAGTGTAAATGTCACTATATGCTTATTTTAGTGATTGATATGTGTGATTGATATGTGTGAACGAGTATGTGTGCGGGTTGGATTAGACCCTTATTGTGCTTTTCAGCATCATTGCGAGTTAGATATGATTCCTGAATTTTGAGGACGAAATTCTTTTAAGGGGGGAGAATGTAAGACCCCGTTGATTTTGACAACTTTCAAGTGTGAATATGAGTG
>BQKN01067276.1:0-17542 GCA_022839385.1 Asparagus kiusianus
AACGCCGCAATCTGTTGGTCGTGCATCTCCCTCATCCGCTGCAGGGTCATCTCCATTTCGAACTTGAAGCTCTCCTTTTGCTTGGCCAGGGCTTCTTCAAGTATCTTGGACATTTGTTCAGCACTGATCATGAGTGATTCGTAAGGTTGACCCGCACTCGACGCCGTGTCATCGGATGCCACCGCTGAGCAAGAGTCCGAATCAGCCTCTGATTCTTCTTCTTCTAGGGAGAGTCCAATTGGCACCCTTTGGTAGTTCTTTTGGCCGCTGGTTCCGGGCCGTAACCGCGTCATGCACCGGGATATCTCGGCCAGCTGTTCTATGCTGAAGGGTTGTGTTGAATTTCCCTTGCCAGTCATGTTGACCGACACTCTTGAGTATTCGTTCTCTTGGCAGAGCGATTTCTTCTTGTGGAAACGCTTCGGCTTGGATAGTCTTTCGAACACCGATATTCTTCTTGGGGGACTGTCACAACAACACTCGGACAGCACCGCCTTGATGATGTTTGCACACGGGCAGCGGGGCTCCCTATCCTGCACACATCTCTTTCGGGATTTTTCAATACCCCCAGCCCTGTAGTACAGCTCATCAGCTTGGTAGCTGGAGCAACCTACAGAGTGCTGGTGGGTGTTCCCCGATACAACACGCTCATCCTCGGATGAGTGTGCTTCTCTTTGAGGATGAGATGGTCTGTCGGATTTTTCACAAGTGGCCCGTTCAGTTTTACGCTTTTGTGAGCGTATGAACTGAACGGGCTCTTTTGCTTCGACTCGCAACTCGGTGCGGTCGGTGATAGGGGCTTTCCCTTTGTCAATTTTCTTGGGGGGATTGATTCCACCCCCAGTCTGAATTTTAGTTTGGGGACCTTTCAATGGTCCCAGCCGTTCTTTGACGGGTATTCTACCTCGGTTCTCCGGTAAGGGACCGAGGCGACCCGACAAAGGAACCTGGGATCTTGAATGATCCCCCTTTTTACCTGGCTCCGTTGGTGGTGCCGGTACAGGAGGAACAGGTTTTGATTTGGCTGAATTCTGGGCGATGGCCTCACCCTTCTTGGTTTGAGGTGTTGGGTTTGTTTTGCGTACCCACACCATTTTGCTTGTAGACGGTGTTTTGACCACCGTTCCTTGCTGCATCTCCTCTGCCTTCTTTAGGAGGAGCCGGGCTTGTGCAAGTAGAGCACGGCGCTTCTTGATTCGCTCCTCGAGCGTGGAGCGGTTCCTCTTGACGCGGATCCACTCACTCGCTCCTGATTGGGAGGGGAGGTTGATTGCTTGCCGTTGCTCTTGTCGCTGCCTCGACTTCAAGTCCTCCGTATAGCGCACTCCATCTTTGGACTCCTTAGCCCTGGCGAGCTGTTGAGCGAGGCGTTGGCGGCGTCTTTGGATCGCTCTCTTTGATGGAGTTGGAGCGGCATCACCTATCGCCTTTGTGGCGGTTGTGAGGGCCGGATCTACAGCCTTAACCACGCTGATCGACGCGGGGCCGTTGCGTGGTACGGGCGTAGTGGCAGCGATGGCGGAGTCTCGGATTGAGGAGTTGGAGATCCCGCGAGCCCTTTTGGGAGATGAGTTCTTTCTACGCCGTTGCGGAGAGGCGGATCTGGAGGAGGAGGAGGAGAGGTACTCTTCGAACTTCTTCTGATCGAACTCGTATTCGATCTCTTCATTCACCCGGATCTTGAAGGCCGGTTGCGTCACTCCGATCTCGGTAGCGAGGTCGGCGGCTCCCACTGTGGTCGCCAGCTTGTTTCCTTCAAAAGTTGCTGTTTTCATTGCTTTGATATCTGTTACAACTTCAATCGTTACAACAGAGTTTAAATGAAAACAAGAGATATTACAACTTTATCGAAAATAAACACGAGAGCCCGGTTTGGTACGGTCTCGCTTGCGTGGGTTGTTGGCCTGTGACGGGGACGTCGATATCCGTGGACCGCCGACTCTTCAAGATCCTTTCCGGTATAATCCGGCAGAGTTTCGTCTATCCGCGAAGGGATATAGAAACAGAACTTCGTCGATCCGCGTGAGATCTAGAAGTTATAAGCTTATGTCTCGGCTAAAACGAGACACTAGCTCTTCTTAGTGGTCACCGCTAATGGGCAGCACTAAGGAAATGGAAGGGGGTGAATAAAGAAGACTGATGAAGAACTCCTTACTCCTCGTTTCGGCAGAGCTTCGCTGCTTCAAAAATCTTCAGACTCTGCTCTCCGGCAGGGCTTCGCCGCTTCAGAACAAAGGAGAATCCTTGGCTAAGATAATTCAGCCTTGAATTCAGAGCCTTTGCCTTCAACTCCAAAGAAATCAGCCCTTTTGAATGAGGACCAAGGGGGGCTATTTATAGCACTCAAGAAGGTAGGGGGGGTGTCCACGGCGCGGCCCAAAGACACCCCTAGGGGGTGTCTCGGCTATGGTGCCGAGACACCCCCCCTAGGGGGTGTCTCGGTCTAGGCCGAGGTGTCGTCGCTGTCCCGCCGTTGACTCCGCGTTGACTTTTCGCCCGAACTCGGATTTGAGTGATTTCGGATGCGTTGGAATCGTGACGGCGAGCTCTGTTGGTCCGATTGCGGTGATCGTGAGGTTTTCGGTCAATCCGTATCCCCGTGATTCTGACATTCTGTCGGCTCACGTAGTCCATCGGTTGGCTTCAATCGTTCACCGACGTCGTTTGAACTCTTGTGAACCGGGTAGTGACGTTCATCGTCGCTCGTTAACACTGAGCTGTTTGTGGGGACCTATCGGCAATTTTCGATGCCTACACTCTTCTTCTAGAGAAAGCCCCTTCGGTACCCTTCGGTAGTCCTTCCGGCTGATGGCTCCCGACCGCAACCGCGTCATGCACCGGGATATCTCGGCAAGTTGGTCCCGGTTAAAGGGTTGCGTTGATCTTGCTTTGCCGGTCACATTAGCCGTCACCCTTAGATATTCGTCTTCTTGGCGGACGAACTTCTTCTTGTGGGAACGTCTCGGTGTGGAAATTCTCTCGAACACCGAAACTCTCTTTGGGGTTTGGGCACAGCAGCATCCCGACAGCACCGCTTCGATGATATTGGCGCACGGGCAGTGAGACTCCATGTCCTGCACATATTTCTTCCGGGGTTTTTCCACACCCCCAGCTCTATAGTACAACTCATCAGCTTTACAACTGAAGCAACCTATAGAGTGTTGGTGTGTATTCCCCGGTAAAACACTCTCATCCTCAGATGAGTGTGTTTCCCTTTTGGAATGCAACACTTGGTTAGTTTTCTCAAAAGTGGCCCGTTCAAGTTTACGCTTTTGTGAGCATAGAAACTGAACGGGCTCTTGTGCTTCGACCTGCAACTCAATGCGGTCGATGATAGGGGCTTTCCCTTTATCATCTATCCTGGGGAGATTGATTCGACCCCCAGTCTGATTTGCAACTTGGGGACCTTTCAATGGTCCCAGTCTTTCTTTGATGGGTACTCTTCCTCGATTCACCGGTAAGGGACCGAGGCGACCCTTCAAAGGAATCCTGGGCTTTGAATGATCCCCTTTGTTACTTGGCTCCGTTACAGGTACCGGATCTGATTTTGAAGGAGCTCGGGCCGCAACTCCACCCCCTTGTGTTTGAGGCGCTGGTTTTGGCTTTGGCAACCACACCCACTTGCTTGTAGACGGCTTTGTGGCCGCCTCTTCTTTCTGCATCTCCTCCGCCTTCTTTAGGAGAAGTCGGGCTTGTGTGAGCAATGCCCGCCTCTTCTTGATTCGCTCCTCAAGGGTGGAGCGATTCCTCTTCACGCGAATCCACTTGTTCGCTTCAGTTTCGGAGGAGGAGTTGGTGGTTTGCCGTTGTTGCTCCTGGCGGTACCTGGACTTTAGATCCTTGTTGTAGTGAATCCCATCCGTTGATTCAGCGGCTTTGGCTTGTTGTAGAGCAAGGCGTTGACGCCGTCTTTGGCGGGCCCTCTTGGACAGAACCAGAGTTGCATCTTCCATCGCCTTTGAGGTTGATGGGAGAGCCGGATTTGCAGCCTTGACCATGCTAAACGACGCGGGAACGTTGTATGGTGCAAAGGCAGCGGCGACAACGGGCTCTTGGGTCTTGGAGCTGGGAGTCCCACGAACGTTCTTGGAAGAGGATGTCTTCTTGCGCCAGTTTGGGGATGCGGATCTGGAGGAGGAGGAAGAGAGGTACTCTTCAAACGTCTGCTGGTCGAACTCGTATTCGACCTCTTCATTCACCCGGATCTTGAAGGCCGATTGCGTCACGACGATCTCGGCGGCGAGATCGTTGGCTCCCACTGTGGTCGCCAGCTTGTTTTCGTCGAAAGTTGCCTTCATTACTGATTTCATTAAAACTTCAGTCGTTACAATGAATCAAATGACAAAGAAACTAAGATTACAACTCTCTCGAAAATAAACACAAGTCCCGTTTATCGGTGCTTGCTTGCGTGGGTTTTTGGCCTGTGACGGGGATGTTGATATCCGTGGACCGCCGGTCGATCAAGATCCTTTCCGGAAGAATCTGGCAGAGTTTCGTCTATCCTCAAAGGGATATGGAAACTGATAGCTCCTATCTCGGATGATCGAGATATTCGCTCTTCTTAGTATCGCCGCTAAGGGGCAACACTAAGGGAAAAGAGAATAGGGTGAATGAAGAAGGAGAATCCTTGATCCGGCAGGGCTTCGCCGCTCTCTTGAAAACTCCGACTCCTTACTCCGGCAGGGCTTCGCCGCTCCTTTTTGAAATTTCAGATCTCAAAGGCTAAAGCTCAAGATCAGAAATTTCTCTCCCAAAACCAAGGCCAAGAGAATGGAGACCCAAGGGGTCTATTTATAGGCCACCAAGGAGGCCTAGGGGGCTGCCCAAAAAGCATTTCGCCGTGTAACAACTTTTGGGACACCCCAAAAAGCATTTCGCCGTAAAAGCATTTCGTCGTAAAAGCGTTTCGCCGTGTAACAAACTTTGAGACACCCCAAAAAGCATTTCGCCGTAAAAAGGAGGCCAAGACACCCTTTGGAGGGCCATGTGGGCTGCCATCAAAAAGGGAGGGGACCACGGTCATGTGAGGACACCCCTAAGGGGGTGTCTCGGCTGGCCATAGCCGAGACACCCCTTAGGTGTCTCGGCCTGGCCGAGACACCCCTGGGGTGTCTTGGCTTTGCCAAGACACCCCTCGGGTGTTTCGAGCCTGCCGAGATGTCCCAGGGTGCCCCGGTTCAGTCCGAGACTGTCCGCCGTTGCCCCACCGTTGATTTCTCGTCCGAACACGGATTTGAGTGCTTTTGGATGCGTTGGAATTCTGACGGCGAGCTCTGTAGATCCCATTGGTTGGATTATCAGTGGGATCAATGGGAGTTGAAGAGCGTTGGTTCGTTTGTAGTGATCACGGGGTTTCCGGTCAGTCCGTGTCCCCGTTGTTCTGAGATTTGTTGGCTCACGTAGTTCGTTGGTTCACTTCAGGCGTTTACCGACGTCATTTGAATTCTTGTGAACCGGGTAGTGGCGTTCAATCATCGCTCGTTGACACTGAGCTGTGTGCGGGGACCTATCGGCAATTTTTGATGCCTACACTTGCCAATAACATTCGTCATCTGAGGAGACATAGCCTAAGCCTCGTTTGTGGCGATAATAATCGTCGGGCTTCCCTTTTGGTACATAGGCCATTCGAGGTGGAACTCGCGGGCCTCGACCAAGGAAAAGACCTTCTCCGATCTTGAAGTCATATCCCTGCTTTTCCATCATATTATGTGCCTTCGCATCGTACCTGAACAGATGTGGGGCAAGTTTATCGTCGTTGTCTTCTTCTTCCATGAAGTGGTCGGGTATCGGAGACTTTCTTCCTTTGCCGTAGACGACCTCCTTTCCACCCCCTATCCCTGCGGGGATGACAAGCGTCGTTCCGCAAGGGTCATGTATCTACTTTTTCGTCATGCAAAATGACTGAAGCGGCATATACAAATCAGGGTTATCATAAAGCTCGTTAGTGACATCGTCAAGACACATCGAGTACTCTAAATCATCGTTTATTGATAGTTCTTCGGCAAGTTGCCAATTACAACTATTTTCCGATGATTCATCATCGTCAAGATTGATTACAACGGGTACAATGTCATTTAAAACAAAACCGCCGTCATAATCAAACCCTGGTTCAGTATCAGCTTCATCTCCGCTGTCCGTTCCTTGGGCCGATGGTTCAGTATCGGATTCAGCGCCGTATAAAAGGGAATCGGTAAAATAATTCTCCAATCCCTTAAACGGTTGCTTATCCGCGACCACCGTCTTGACTTCATTGTTTGTGTCTACATATTTAAGGCACTGATGTAGAGTTGACGGGACTATAAGGTTACCGTGGATCTAAGGTCGACCCAATAGTAAATTATAGGAAGTTTCCGCGTCAATCACATAACAAGTGACTTCCGACCTCAAATCCCCAATCTGGCACTTGATTCGGATCTTCCCCAAGGGCCTAGACCCGCTGGTGTTGAATCCATAAATCGTCGTGCCAGTGGAAACTAATTTGCTAGTCGGGATTCCGAGATGATGCATCAATCAGAATGGCATGATGCTAACAGCGGAACCCGGATCAACTTGGATCCGGTTGACAATGCTGGAGCCAATGTGACCAGTGAAGTACAAAGGTCGATCATGCTTCGAATTCTTCGTCTGCATGTCCTCTTTGGTGAAAGAGATGCAGGGAAAATGATGCGCCGCCAGATTGCATTATTGAGCTGACGACTCTGGTTCTTCAGGAGATGGTTTGATTCGAGTCAAGAAGGCTTCCGAATCACTCAAGGCTTCTTGCAATGCCTTTCTTGTGTCCTTTGAAAGGCGCAACAACTCGTATAAGGTTATCCGAGACGGGATGTTGGCCAACTGCGCCATGATGTCGAAATGGGGCAGAGAGCTTGTATTTCCCGGTTTGTCTCTCCCAATCGGATGATTGAATCGAGACTGCCTCGGGTTTTGAACTTCTTGATGTAAAGGCTCTTTCCCTTTCTCCTTCTGTGGGATTTTCTCCGTAGCTGCTGGCGTTGGGGGAATTGCTGCAATCCCCAGTTCTGCCAGCATCTTGGAAGGTGGGGTTCTGGCGCCCAACTGCTCGGAAGCATCCGGATACTTGAAGTGATATTCGTTCCCGCTTCGGGTTGCAAAGGTCTCCTGCTCATCTTCAGATAGCGGGAAGGTCGGAATTCTGTCGTCATCCACCCCTGGTATAGCAGAAGCACCGTAACAGGATTTCCCTTTGCCTTTTGATTTCTTTTTGGATGACGACCCAGTCCATTGCTCATCTGTGATCAGGTCCGGATGAACCCAAAGAATTTCGCCGTTCGGGGCCGTGTGTGGCACGAGCCCTTTCTGGAGCTGTTGGTGCGGATCATCATTCACCGTCTTCACCGCTGCATTAATCACTGGTTCATGTTGAAACCAGCTCAAGGGAACCGACCCGAAGCTGATGGACACTGCATTCGCACCCACCTTCTTCTCCTTGGGCTGCTTCATAGTAATAACCCCTACATCGATTAGGGCCTGAATTTTATCTTTAAGAGCATAGCATACCTTGGTAGGATGGTGCACCGCCCTGTGAAATGCACAGTACTTGGGATCGTTGACCCTCTTGGCATCTTCTTGATCCTGGATCGAAGGCAACTTGATCTTGTTGTTCTCGACGAGGTATTTGAAGATACCAGGAATTTCATCTTCCCTGAATGAGTAGACCTTCGGGAACCTCGGCTCCCCGCCCTTTGCCTTCTGGGGCTGTTGTTGCCACCTGGATTGTTGAGGCGCCCTCTGTTGCTGCTGTTGCGGCTGTTGCGGCTGTGCTTGCACCTCAAATACTTGATTCGCGGCCACAGCATTCGCATGTGCCTTCCCTTTACCCTTGGAGGTAAAGTTTGGTTGCGGGGCATTATTTGGTATTTGCCCTCTCTCCGCCTTCTTCCTCTTGAGGAATCGCTCAGCTCGCTCTCCCCGCACCTTCAGATCCTTCCAGGTCTTCGGCGGCGCCATTCCCATGGCTTCAAGGATGTCGAGCGTCAAGTTGTTGTGGCAAGTTTCGAGGATGAAATCCTCGCTGACCGGATCCCTACAATTCATTGCTTTATTCCGGAATCTTTTCACAAAGTTTTCGACCGTCTCGCCATTCTTCTGTTTTTCGTCGAATAGCGTGCCGATCGAAATCTCAGTGTCATCATCAAAGAAATTTGTTAGAAACATGTCTTCCATGTCATCCCAGCTGCTGATGCTCCCGGGCTTGAGACGGCGATACCAATCGAAGGCAGTTCCGCGAAGAGTGCCGACGAATGACCGCACCATGAGGGGCTCATTTCCGGAGATGATTCCTAAATGAGACTTGAAATAGATTAAGTGTTGGGTAGGGGAACCCTTCCCATCAAACGGCGTAAAGTTAATTAAATTAAACTTTGCCGGGTATGGGATTGATTCCCACTCCCTTGGGTAGGGACAGGGTATACCGGACCTCTTTACTTCTTGAGCGTTCATCAATGCATTGATTTTGCTCTCCAAGTCCTTCATCTTCTGGTCTTCACCCGTATCTACCTTCGAGTGGCTCCGGGGAGAAGTGATGTGGTCCTCTTTCGCATTATCTTCCGCGGGACCACCCCTATTGTCGGTGATGACAGGAGGGATATTGACATTATCCGCTTCCCGTTCATTCTCATCTTGATTCGGAGTATTGCGACGACCGGGCTCTCCTTGGTGGACTGTCAGCGCCGCAATTTGCTGATCATGCATCTCCCTCATTCGTTGCATGGCCATCTCTATCTCGAATTTGAAGCTATCTGTAGGCATCGAAAATTGCCGATAGGTCCCCACTCACAACTCGGTGTCAACGATCGACGATTGAACGTCACTACCCGGTTCACAAGAGTTCAAACGACGTCGGTGAGCGATTGAAGCCAACCGACGGACTACGTGAGCCGACAGAATGTCAGAATCATGGGGATACGGATTGACCGAAAACCCCGCGATCACCGCAATTGGGCCAACGCCCGCTGTGTCCCGATCACCACACTGATAATCTAACCGATAGGATCTACATGAACTCCTCGATGGGCTTCCAACACAACCGGAATCAGTCAAATCCAAGTCCGGATAAAGACACTACAGCGAAGTCAATTAAAGAACACCGCGGAGCGTCTCGGATGACACGAAACACCCCGGGGGTGTCTCAGAAAATCCGAGACACCCCAAGGGTGTCTCGGAAATTCCGAGACACCCAGGGGTGTCCTCATGCCTTTTTGAGCCCCTACCCCCCTTGGTTTCCTATAAATAGGCCCCTAGGGCCTCCATTCTCTTGGCCTTGGTTTTGGGAGAGAAATTTCTGGTCTTAGGATTATCCTCGAGATCTGAAATTTCAAAGAGGAGCGGCGAAGCCCTGCCGGAGCAAGGAGTCTGATTTTTAAAGCAGCGAAGCTCTGCCGGAACGAGGAGTAAGGAGTTCTTCATCAGTCCCCTTCATTCACCCCTTCTTTTCCTTAGTGTTGCTCTTTAGCGGTGACACTAAGAAGAGCTATTATCTCGTTTTAGCCGAGATATACGCTTATAACTTCTAGATCTCACACGGATCGACGAAGTTCTGTTTCTAAATCCCACGCGGATAGACGAAACTCTGCCGGATTTTACCAGGAAGGATCTGAAGAGTCGGCGGTCCACGGATATCGACATCCCCGTCATAGGCCAACAACCCACGCAAGCGAGACCGCACCAAAACGGGATCTCGTGTTTATTTTCTGAAAAGCTGTAATCCTTTTGTTTTCATTTTATTCTGTTGTAACGCTTGAAGTTGTAACAGATCTTAAAAAGAGAAAAGCAATGAAAACAGCAACTTTTCACGAAAACTCTATCCTTTTGCTTGGCCAGGGCTTCTTCAAGTATTTTGGATACTTGTTCAGCACTGATCATGAGTGATTCATAATGTTGGCCCTCGCTGGAGACGGTATTGTCGGATGCGACTGCCGAGCCAGCATCAGATTCTTCATCTTCCGAAGGTGATCTTGTTCTAACCCTGCTGTACGTTCCTTGTACGATGGCCCCGGACTGTAGACGGGCTAGACGTCGGGATGCCACCAAAATGGACTCGAGATCATTTCGTGCCGGCGTCCCTTTGCTGGTCATATTGGCGGTGAATCCATCTTTGATCACCGTTCTTCTTTGCCGGAAGCGCCTTTGCTTTGGTCCCGAAATTCTCTCGAATACCGAGACTCTTCTTGGGCTTTGAGCACAGTAGCATTCCGATAGCACCGCCTTGATTATGTTGGCGCACGGACAGCGAGACTCCATGTCCTGCACATATTTCTTCCGGGGTTTTTCCACACCCCCAGCTCTATAGTACAACTCATCAGTTTTATAACTGGAGCAACCTATAGAGTGTTGGCATGTGTTCCCCGGTATAACACTCTCATCATCAGATGAGTGTGTTTCCCTTTGGGAATGCAACACTTGGTTAGTCTTCTCAAAAGTGGCCCGTTCAAGTTTACGCTTTTGTGAGCGTAGAAAGTGAACGGGCTCTTGTATTTCGACTCGCAAACCGATGCGGTCGGTGATAGGGGATTTCCCTTTGTCATCTTTCTTGGGGAGATTAATTCGACCCCCGGGCTGATTTGGAACTTAGGGACCTTTCAATGGCCCCAGTCTTTCCTTGATAGGTACTCTACCTCGATTCTCCGGTAAGGGACCGAGGCGACCTTTCAAAGGAACCCTGGGTTTGGAAGGTTCCCCATTCATACCTGGCTCCGTTGAAGGTGCCGGATCTGGTTTTGAAGAAACTCGAGCAGCAACTCCACCCACTTGTGTTTGATGCGCTGGTTTTGGCTTTGGCAACCACACCCACTTGCTTGTAGACGGGCTTTTGACCACTTCTTCTTTCTGCATCCCCTCCGCCTTTTGCAACAGGGCTCGGGCATGCGCAAGCAAGGCGCGGCGCTTCTTGATTCGCTCCTCGAGCGTGGAGCGATTCCTCTTGACACGAACCCATTCGTTCGTTTCTGGTTTGGAGGAGGAGTTGGTTGTCGGGCGCGGTTGCTCTTGTCACTGTCTTGACTTCAAGTCTTCTGCGTAGCGAACCCCGTCCTTTGATTCGGCAGCCTTGGCTTGTTATAGGGCGAGGCGTTGACGCCGTCTTTGGCGAGCCCTCTTTGATGGAGCCGGAGTAGCATCATCAATCGCCTTTGTAGCGGGAGGGAGAGCCGGATCTATAGCCTTGACCATGTTGAATGACGCGGGGACGTTGCGTGGTGCGGGCTTAGAAACAACGACGGGATCTTGGATTGAGGAGTTGGAGATCCCGCGAGCCCTTTTGGGAGATTGAGTCTTCCCGCGCCTATTTGGAGAGGCGGATCTGGAGGAGGAGGAAGAGAGGTACTCTTCAAATTTCTGCTGATCGAACTCGTATTCGATCTCTTCATTCACCCGGATCTTGAAGGCCGGTTGCGTCACTCCGATCTCGGCAGCGAGGTCGGCGGCTCCCACTGTGGTCGCCAGCTTGTTTTCGGGAAAAGTTGCTGTTTTCATTGCTTTGAGATCTGTTACAACTTCAGGCGTTACAACAAATAATCAAATGAAAAGTCGATCTTTTTATAAGATCTACTTGTGCAAGAAAACAAAGATTACAACTTTAACAAAAATAAACACGAGATCCCGTTTTGGTGCGGTCTCGCTTGCGTGGGTCTTTAGCCTGTGACGGGGATGTTGATATCCGTGGACCACCGGTCGATCAGATCCTTTCCGGAAGAATCCGGCAGAGTTTCGTCTATCCACGAAGGGATATAGAAACAGAACTTCGTCGATCCGCGTGAGATCTTAGAAGTTTTAAAGCTTATATCTCGGCTAAAACGAGACACTAGCTCTTCTTTGTGTCACCTGCGAAGGGTAACACCAAGGAAAAGAAAGGGGGAATGAAGAAGAAGTCTCACTCCTCGATCCGGCAGGGCTCCGCCGTTCTCTAAACTCCGACTCCTCACTCCGGCAGGGCTTCGCCGCTCCTCTTCGAAATTTCAGATCTCAAGTGCGAAGCTCAAGACCAGAAATTTCTCTCCCAAAACCAAGGCCCAGAGAAAGGAGGCCCTAGGGGCTTATTTATAGGAAAACAAGGAGGGGGGAACGAATTAAAGGACACCCCCTGGGTGTCTCGGCCAGGCCGAGACACCCCTGGGGTGTCTTGGTTTTGCCAAGACACCCCTCAGGTGTTTCGAGCTTGCCGAGATGCCCCGGGTGTCCCGGTTCAGTCCGAAACCGTCCGTCGTTGTTCCACCGTTGATTTTTCGTCCGAACTCGGATTTGAGTGATTCCGGATGCGTTGAAATTTTGACGAAGAGCTCTGTCGATCCCACTGGTTGGATTATCAGTGGGACAAACGGGATCCGAAGGGCGTTGCTCCTTTTGCAGCGATTGCGGGGTTCCCTGGTCAGTCGGTATCCCCGTTATTCTGAAACTCTGTCGGCTCACGTAGCTCGTCGATTTACTTCAGGTGGTCATCGACGTCAATTGCACTCTTGTGAACTGGGTAGTGACGTTCATCGTCGCTCGTTAACACTGAGCTGTGAGCGGGGACCTATCGGCAATTTTCGATGCCTACAACGGGCAGCGAGACTCCATGTCCTGCACATATCTCTTCCGAGATTTTTCCATACCCCCAGCTCTATAGTACAACTCATCAGTTGGATTACTGGAGCAACCTATAGAGTGTTGGCATGTGTTCCCCAGTATAACATCATCATCATCAGATGAGTGTGTTTCCCTTTGGGAATGCAACGTTTTGTTAGCTTTTTTAAAAGTAGCCCGTTCAAGTTTATGCTTTTGTGAGCGTAGAAACTGAACGGGCTCTTGTACTTCGACTCGCAACCCAATGCGGTCGGTAATAGGGGCTTTCCCTTTATTATTTTTCTTGGGGAGATTGATATGACCCCCAGCCTGATTTGTGACTTGGGGACCTTTCAATGGTCCCAGTCGTTCCTTGATAGGTACTTTTCCTCGGTTCTCTGGTAAAGGACCGAGGCGACCTTTCAAAGGAACCCTGGAGCTTGAAGGGTCCCCGTTTTTACCTGGCTCCGTTGAAGGTGCTGGAACCGGAGAAACAACGCCTGATTTGGAAGGAGTTTGGGCGACAACTCCACCCATCTTTGTTGGAGGTGCTGGTCTTGACTTTGGCAACCACACCCATTTGTTTGTAGATGGCTTTTTGACCGCCTCTTCTTTCTGAATCTCCTCCGCCTTTTGTAGAAGGAGTCGAGCATGTGCGAGCAATGCCTGACGCTTCTTGATTCGTTCCTCGAGAGTGGAGCGATTCCTCTTGACACGAACCCATTCGTTCGTTTCTGTTTTGGAGGAGAGGTTGGTTGTTTGCCGTTGTTGTTCTCGGCAGTACCTGGATTTTAGATCCTCATTGTAATGGATCCCATCCATTGATTCAGCAGCCTTGGCTAGTTGTTGGGCAAGGCGTTGACGCCGTCTTTAGCGGGCCCTCTTTGATAGAGCTGGAGCATCCTCAACCATCGCCTTTGTAGCGGGAGGGAGAGCCGGAATTGCAGCCTCGACCACGCTGAACGACGCGGGGACGTTGCGTGGTGCGGGTATAGCAACGGCGATGGGATCTTGGATCTTTGAGCTGGAGATCCCGCGAGCCCTTCTGGGAGATGGAGTCTTCCCACGCCTACTTGGAGAGGCGGATCTGGAGGAGGAGGAAGAGAGGTACTCTTTAAACTTCTGCTGATCGAACTCGTATTCGATCTCTTCATTCACCCGGATCTTGAATGTCGGTTGCGTCACCACGATCTCGGCAGCGAGATCGGCGGCTCCCACTGTTGTCGCCAGCTTGTTTTCGGGAAAAGTTGCTATTTTCATTGCTTTGAGATCTGTTACAACTTCAGACGTTACAACAAAATCAAATGAAAAGTCGATCTTTTTATAAGATCTACTTGTGCAACGAAACAAAGATTACAACTTTATCGAAAATAAACACGAGATCCCGTTTTGGTGCGGTCTCGCTTGCGTTGGTCTTTAGCCTGTGACGGGGATGTTGATATCCGTGGACCACCGGTCGATCAGATCCGTTCCGGAAGAATCCGACAGAGTTTCGTCGATCCGCGTGAGATCTAGAAACAGAACTTCGTTGATCCGCGCGAGATCTTAGAAGTTTGAAAGCATATATCTCGGATAAAGCGAGATACTAGCTCTTCTTAGTATCACCGCTAAGGGGCAACACTAAGGAAAAGAGAAGGGGAATGAAGAAGAAGTTTCCTTCGCTATAGAAGGCACGATCACTCCTCGCTCTGGCAGGGCTTCGACGCTTCAAAATTCAGGCCAAGAGCAATTCCAAGCCAAGAGCAAAATAAAATCAGGGGCCCTTGTAAATGGAGGCCTTAGGGGCCTATTTATAGGCAACCAAGAGAGGGGGGGTAAGAGGATAAGGACACCCCCCTTGGGGTGTCTTGGTTTTGCCAAGACACCCCTCAGGTGTTTGGACCTCGCCGAGATACCCCGGGTGTCCTGGTTCAGTCCGAGACCATCTGCCGTTGTTCCGCCGTTGACTTTTCGTCCCAACTCGGATTTGAGTGATTTCAGATGCGTTAGAATTCTGACAAAGAGCTCTGTCGATCCTATTGGTTGGATTATCAGTGAGTCGAATGGGATACGAAGGGCGTTGCTCTCTTTGCAGCGATCGTGGGGTTCCCGGTCAGTCCGTATCCCCGTTATTCTGAAATTCTGTCGGCTCACGTGGCTCGTTGATTCACTTCAGGCGTTCACCGATGTCAATTGAACTCTTGTGAACCGGGTAGTGATGTTCATCGTCATTTGTTTAACACTGAGCTATTCGTGGGGACCTATCGACAATTTTTGATGCCTACAGCGTCACCATGATCTCGGCAGCGAGATCGGCGGCTCCCACTGTGGTCGCCAGCTTGTTTCCGTCAAAAGTTGCTGTTTTCATTGCTTTCGAATCTGTTACAACTTCAAGCGTTACAACAAAAATCGAATGAGGTAAAAAGTCGATCTTTTTATAAGATCTCCTTGTGCAATAAAACAACGATTCTAACTTTTATCGAAAATAAACACAAGATCCCGTTTTGGTGCGGTCTTGCTTGCGTGGGTCTTTAGCCTGTGACGGGGACGTAGATATCCGTGGACCACCGGGCAATCAGATCTGATCCGATAAAATCGGGCAGAGTTTCGTCTATCCACGGAGGGATATAGAAACAGAACTTCGTCGATCCGCGTGAGATCTAGAAGTATGAAGCGTCTATCTCGGATAAAGCGAGATATTAGCTCTTCTTAGTATTACCTGCGAAGGGGAACACTAAGGAACGGGTGATGAAGGCTGATGAAGACCGGTCACTCCTCACTCCGGCAGGGCTTCGCCGCTCCTCTCCCAAATTTCAGATCTCAAGGATAAAGCTCAAGATCTGAAATTTTCTCCAAGCTTCAAAGCTCTAGCCTTTTTCTCCTCTAAATTCCGCCAAGAAACAAGAGCCAAATCCTCTCCAAAATCACAACCAAGAGCCCCCTCAAATGAAGGCCAAGGGGGCCTTTTTATAGCAAAAAGAGGGGGGGACCAAGGGGACACGTGGACACCCCCTTGGGGTGTCTCGGGTTGGCCGAGACACCCAGGGTGTCCCGGTTCAGTCTGAAACCCTTCGGTACGCTCGTTTGATTGTTTCGCTGTAGATTCTTCGCCCGAACTTGGATTTGAGTGATTCCGGGTGCGTTGGAAACCCGATGAGGAGTTCTACAAGATCTGGTGATTGGATCATCTGTAGGATGAATGATTCACGAAGGGCATTGTTCTTTTTGTAAACATTGCGGGGCCCTCGATTTAGCCCGTGCCTTCGTTGTTCGTCGCTTCACTTCAATCGTTCACCGACGTTAATCGAACCCCTGTGGATCGGATAGTGACGTTCATCGTCATTCTTTAACACTGAGCTGTTCGTGGGGACCTATCGGCAATTTTTGATGCCTACAATTGTCAGCGAGAGAGGCTTGAGGTTGAAGTCCTTTAGCTTGGACAAGAAGTAACACCTTTCAAATCGACCTCGCGGGGGGTCAACTATCTGGTCGAGTGGGCTCGTAACGAGTCGCCTTCGACAAGAGGGCCGACAAGCACCACCTATCAAGTAGACATAAGGGGACGTCGACTTGGTGAGTCAGCTAAGTCGGGATCCTTGCTTGTCTTAGCCGCCAATTTGATTAGGCATTGCATGCTTAAGTACACATGTTTTATACTGGTGTCGAAAGGATAGATCGGTCACTTCAGATGAGCACAAGATGGCAATAAAGAAGTATGGGCCGGTGGCTACGTCAACACCTACTTTACAGGTGTCACTCGACGAGTGGCGGAGAGATCACTTCTATATTAAATGTGAAGTTATCAGAGGCATGGCGGTGCCGACGTGGTCCGATGAGTCATAAAGACTATTGGGGCCAAAGGCATGATGGTGTCTGCCAAGCATTAAATACGATGTCGACATGTTTTTAGTGGGGGAAGCTCGAGGTTGAAGTCGTTTAGCTTGGCCGAGATGTAACGCCTTTCGAGTTGACCTCACGGGAGGTCGACTATCTGGTCGAACGGGCTATTAGTGAAGCACCACCTATCAAGTAGACATAAGGGGACGTCGACTCGGCGAGTTGGCTAAGTCGGGATCCTTGCTGGTCTTAACAGCCAATTTGATTGGGGTATGCTGAAGTACACATGTCCGTTGCTGGTAAAGGGCTGCACTTTGGTGATTGAAAACACAATAACACTTGTCGCATGTTGTTTTTTGCTCGTGGCGTAGCTCATTGTCACTCGTGGCCGAGGTCATCACCGCCGCAAGCCTGCCTTCCTCGTCACCACTTGCCGCCACCGTTCATTCACCGCCGTCACTTATCGTAGGTTGCTACCACTGCCACTTCTTTATTCTAAGGTAATTTTCATATTAATTTTTATTTTTTAACCATTCTTATAGTTTATTGTTTTATTTTGTTTGAATTTCTCAAATTCAAAACCCTAATTAACTTTAAACATAATCCAATCCCTAACTTTTAAAACACTACTCAATCCTAGTAAATCAAACAAAAATTATCCTCATCCTAAACCCTAATAACATTACAATAATTCTAGAATCCTAATTAAACCAACTTTCACCTTAATTTTAGCTCTAATAAAACTAATTTAACATTATTAACCATAATCCAAGTTCTAATAACCCTAATCGAATAAATCAAACCAAAAGTATGCTAATTTTAACCTTAATTACAAATCTAACCAAAATTATCCTAATTCAACTAACTTTAACCCAAATTTGAGTACCCTCATCAAATTAAGCTAACTTTTACCTTAATTTCATCAAGATGAGCATATTAGGTAAGTTGAAGGGCTTTCTAGGTTTCCAAGCCAAGCAATCAAAGGATAGCATTTTAATCATGTAAGAAAAGTACATCAAGGAGCTACTGAAGATGATTGATCTTGTCACACCCCATGTCCAATAATCACATGACGGGCACATAACTAGGCATTTTGGCCAAACACCACCCAAAAGCATATATCATAAAGATCGATGCATACATTTCAACCGCTACAACAGAACAGAAT